>JAOPTO010000199.1:26168-203017 GCA_033822845.1 Tetrapedia diversipes | reverse complement strand
ACTCTCTAAATTGTAATCCCTTAAACCCTCCCCCCGTAGATCCTATTTTTCGTAAGTCCTAAATTGGTTGAACCTATAGACTGACTATTTTCGAAACTCTGTGAAAAGTGAAAGAAAACCGTGGGCAAAACCTACAAACTATTCTAATTCGCGGTACTAATTCCGAGATCTTCTGGCAAGCCTCTTTGTGACTTCATCAGCCAGATGAAGCAACTGGATATTAAACCATAGATGTTTATGCATTAATGGGAAATTCAAATAAATGTAGAAGCACGAAATACACTCAATGTGCAAGATATACATTTTTATTTCAGCTCGATTCCTTTAATTGTACTAATAAAAATATTAATTTGCATAAACATCCACAATTTCTTTATGAATATTCGACTATTCCCTACGTGCGTTAAAAAAAAGCTTCCGGACTAAACAACTTCGAAAGAACAACAGATCAAATAAAGAATCCAAAGAAGCTCTAATTAATGAATTTTTAATTTATAGATATTAATAAAAATTAATTGAACATTAATCCGTATGAAATGTTAGATTCACTCTTTATGAACTAATGATGTTTCTCCTATTTAAAAGCGTGTGCTAATAAATGAACCTGTAATACTTAGCTCTGTAATACTATTTGTTCGTTATTTCGTAATGAATTTTACAAGTAATTTTTTATATTTGAAATAATATACAAAAGTAATCGTGAATGATTTTTAATGTAGAAGGTTTAATCTCAGTTTATGTTTAATATAAAAGGTCCCACCGTAATTGTATAAAATGTAATATTCGCCAAAACAATACCAATTCAGGACTAAAATGAAAGTTCCTGCAAAAGAAATTAGTACCTACATATCTTTTTAATTAAATTTCTTTATGCTACATCATAAAATTTCAATTACTTTATTGTTGAAATTGAGAACTATTGTTGAAAGTGAGACTTTGGAGAAATAAAAATTAAGTAAAAAGATAAACAAGAAAGTGTTTTCAAATTTTCGCGCATAAATTAAGTAACTTTAGTTTGTGTCCCCATCTATTTACAAATGATTGAAACTGTTAACGAAGTAGTTCGACTGTTTACCGCATAAGTGGAGCAGCTATGTTTTTTCTCTGTCTCTTTTTATTATTGGTAAAAATGTGCGTGTTGTTTGCAGGTTTCTTTGATAGATGGCAGACCTCATCAAAGTCTGTTACCACTTTTGCTTACTTGTCGATAAATGTTTGTTACCAGTTTGGACACTTTTTGGAGAGATGGCACCATTAACGTTATTAAAATGTTTTAGATATGCGGGTAATTTAAAATTGATTTTATATATTGCAAAAAGATAAATTGTATAATTATTATATGCCACTATAACTTGCTAATGTTTAACCATATGTGTATGTACGCATACATTTATTGAACTGCAACGTGTAAATACATACTACGTATGTCTAAAAGTAATTAATTTTCGAAAATTGAATTTTTCTTTTTTTAAGTAAAAAATGATCAACCTTTATACAAAACCTCTGTCGGTCGAATTTTTATATCTTAAACCTCTTACTGAAGAACCATCAAGTCGAAGCTTTTATAACCCAAAGTAAGAGATTTAGTCCATTAATTAAGTGATTAGATAATCTTTGGGAAATTCCTGCCACGGAAAAGAAAAAGAAAAGGAAAATGAAAGTAAAGAAAGTTGAGGTTTGAACCTATCATGAGAATTCAGCTACTGTAATATGATCTTAATCATTTGCATTAATTGAGTTTCTGTCATTGTTGTTTTACTTTATTACACACAAAACCACGTAATGTGCTTTAAAAAACTGAAAGATAAAAAGATTCAGATTCAGAAAAGGCTCTTTTTTAAATAATCAAAATGTGATCAGGCGGTCTTAAAACGTGTTTTTCTGCGACAACAATTTTTTCGAAGTTTTTTTTTTCATTACAAGAGCATCCTTGTATGCCGAAAAATAAGAATAACGTGCAGTCAAGATCTCATACTACTCCGTGTCGCAAACTTGCTTTCCACATTGGTTAGATCTCACCGCTTCAAGAGCGAGAAAGAAAGACTTTCATTTGTTTTTATCTCGATTTCCCGAATTCGTCCGAAACGCTGAGCTCATTTACTACGATAGCGTACGTAGTGGCAGGGGGTGTTCTCGAGAACTCCCGTCCTCAATCTGGTATCACAGGTGCAACGTACATTAATACTAGATTAAACCAAGATTTTTCATTTAATATCGATATAAATAATAAAGTAATACAAATTAATAATGGAAAAATTAATTCGTAATTTATTTGTTGTAAGTATTTTACGTTTTTCTATTTTTCAAGTACAAAAGATATTAAAATGTTTAATTTTATTAAAGAGGTATAGTGGTTTAAGAAATGCTGCAATAAATATTTGTACAATATCAAAAACCACACCGCAATTAAATAAGAAACAACTTCCAAAGCTACCTGTCCCAAATTTAAAAGATACTGCTAGATTGTATTTAAGGTAAAAACTTGTTTTAAGATTAAAATAAAAACTATTTTACTTATTTTCTGATAACAATAATCTTTTTTTTAGGTCATTAAAACCACTACTTACAGAAACTGAGTATATTGAAACACAAAACTTAATTTCAGAATTTATTACAGATGAAGGTATTGGTGCTAAATTACATAACAAATTATTGAAGAAAGCAGAAAGTTCTGATAACTGGGTATATTTATAATAAAACAAAATTAGTCCTTATTAAATTTTATTAAGTTAAATAATTTTATAAAGTATTTCATATTTAATTAATAATTAATTATTTATGAATATTTAGATGAGTGACTGGTGGCTAGAAAATGCTTATTTAAGACATAGAGCACCTGTAATTATAAATTCTAGCCCTGGAACAGTTGGATCACAAATTAATTTTAAATGTTCTAATGATGTATTTGTGTTTGCTGCACAACTTATAAGAGCTGTACTTGATTATAATGACCTTATTAAAAGGTAAATATTTTATTTAATGTTAATGAATAAAAATATCAATGAATGACAAAAACATATTATTAAACATATTATTAAAATATATTATTAAAGTGGTAAAATAAAACAAGAAGTAGTTGGTGATAGTCCTCTTGATATGCAGCCTTATGCAATGATTCTTGGAACTCACAGACGACCAAATAAAGGATGTGATCAGTTAATACATACTGATGAAACTAATCATATTATAATTATAAGTAATAATCATGTATGTATATCTCTGAAAAGTAAATTATATTAAATAAATTAAAATATTAAATATATTAATTTTACAGTTTTTTAAACTTCATACTGTAGATAAATCAGGTGTTTTAAATGAGAACAAGCTTGCAAATGCCATTAAAGATATTGTAAAACGTTCATATGTAAAAACAAAGCCAATTGGAATTTTAACTGGAAATGATAGAGATCAGTGGGTAGAGGACTATAATTTACTTTTAGGTTTATATTGATTTATTTTAGTAACATAATTTATAACTTGAATTTATATAAGAAATATTTGTCATATTAATTAATTCATATGTGTTCTACATTCATTTTGCAGAGCTTGGAAATAATAAAAACATAATAAAAGACATTGAATCTTCATTATTTATATTATGCTTAGATAAAAATATACCAAAAACAGCATATAAAGAAAAAAATAATGCATCTATAAGAGCAATACAATGTTTAACTGGTTTTGATAGTTGTACAAATTCAGGAAATAGATGGCATGATAAAACTATACAGGTAAATTATACAAGAATAAAAAAAGTTATATAAATGTCACAAAAATTTGTATAATTAAATACAGAAAATTATATGTTATAGTTTATAATATCTCCCGATGGATTTGTGGGTATGGAATATGAACATAGTCCGTGTGAAGCAATACCAATTGCATTTTTGTTTGATCATGTTTTAAAATATATGTAAGTCATACATAAGAAAACTACTAAAGACTGAAAATACATGCTGTATTTATAAGATTAATTTTATGTTTGCAATTTAATCATCAGCGATTCAAATAAAAATATCGCAAAATATGAAAACTTAGAAGATTTTCCACGAGCGGAATATTTAAAATTTGAAATTAATGATATGCTATATCGTGCAATCGTGCAAGCATCTTGTGCAGTAGACAGGTGAGATAAAATCATGTTTATATAATTTTTATTTATAAGATGATTGTAAAATAATTCGTTTAGTTTTCTGTAATTTTAAGGATGTCAAAAGATATAGATATGGAATGCTTCACATTTGATGAATTTGGAACAAATAAAATAAAAGAACTTAAGCTAAGCCCTGACAGTTTTATACAAATTGCAATACAAGTAACATTTTACAAGTTGCATGGAAAACCAGCAGTTCATTACGAAACTGCCGCATTAAGAAGATTCAAAAATGCGCGAACTGAATGTATCAGATCTACCAGTTCAGAATCCGTAGAATTTGCAATGGCTATGGCTTCTAATAATTTAAACAAGAAAGAAAAGCAAAAACTAATGGTTAAAGCAATACAAATACATAAGCAAATTGCCAACAAGGTAATATATGTATTTTATATATAGTGATAAATATATTTATTATGTATATACTAGTATAGTAAATAATTAATATACATGTAGGCAGTAATTGGTGAAGGTATTGATAGACATTTGTTTGGCTTAAAAATGATAGCTAAACAAGAAGGGATAGAACTTCCAGAATTGTTTAAAGATGTAGCATATACAAGAAGTACGCATTTTACTGTAACATCTAGTCAGGTAATTTTTATTTACTGTTTTATTATAGCAAAACTAAAATTTGTACGGATCGATTCTCTCGCTAGAAACAACTTTTTCATTTCAGACCTTTAACGAGAAAATCATTCCGTATATTGAGTAATTTATATGTATTATCATTCAGAAATACGAATGTAAATGATGTTTTAGGTACCTTATAAAACTGCATCTTTCATGTGTTATGGTCCAGCTGTTCCTGAAGGCTATGGTTGCTGTTATAATCCGCGACCAACAGATATTCTCATTGCTTGTTCTTCTTTTAAATCATGCACAGATACTAGTTCAAAAATGTTTGCGGATACTTTAAAGGAAATTCTGCATACTATGAAAGAGTTGGGAAGTATCTAATCAATATTACATGTATATAAAATTATTGAAATTTATAAATTTGTATTTTCATATATTATTCTATATTTAAGTATAAATTCAATACTTATTAAAGTAGTATCGATATATTTTTTCTATATTATACAATATATAAAAAAAGACATAAAAAGTTTTATAATTACATAATATAATTAATGAACATTATTAAAAATTACATTACTATAATTCTTCATGTGTAAGAAAAGATGAAGATCTTTCGGTGGGGAAGCCCCAAAAAAATGAAGGGTATCCTTTAATTTCTCTTTCTCTTGCAACAAAAGCTGAGAAAGAAGATATACAATTTCCTATAAAATAATTTGCTCTTCCAAGAATAGCTAAGTCTAAATGGGGGGATACAGGTGGATTTTGTTTAAAAACTGGAATCTGAAAGAAATATTGAGTGTTTCTGAAGCTCTTCAATAATTTTGTATGTTATAATTTAACAATCTCTTACTTCCATCCGTGTTAAAGCTTTAGTGAGTTCCTCAATCATGTAGTCATTATCGGATGCTACGAATATGGATTTAATATCATTACCATTACGAATAACACGTTTTAAGTGACGTATTATTAAATCAAATGATGGTAGACACATTGCAGAAGTTGCTTTGCCACGTTCATTTCGATACCCAAGGCATTGTGGAGCAGCAAAAAGATTTGGTGTACTTGATATAAATTCACAAGCACGAACCTAAAGGAAATATAATACTGTTCATTTTGAATTTTTAACTCTATATCATATTTTAAATATATAGTATATTAAAATTTAGATATTAAAAAGATGTTTTAAATACATACCCAATCAATTCCATTACGTAAGTGAATTCCTATAAATGCACCTCTTGGTAATTTTTGTTTTATAAATTCTTTAGCTTTATTAAGCATATCTGTATTCCATTCAAGACATTTGTGTAATCTTTTATTTTCTAACTGTACAGGAAAACTAGCAGGTGCACCTGTAAATGCTAATACAGGCCAATTTAATGCAGGGTATTGCTTTTTCCATTGCATTGACATATCTGTATGATGAACATCATAATGAAGAGGACCATAAAATTCTGACTTTACAAAATCTATGTTGTATGTGTCCCAAAATGGACCAAAAGGATTGCCTTCTTTAGCATTGCATGAATTTCCTTTACCACGTGGAGAATAACAAAAAGCTGAAAGGAAACATATGTTCTAAAAGAATGTTTTGTCTTTTTAAAACTTTCCAAAACTTACATACTCTTTCCTTAGGTTGCCATATTTTTGGTGCAATATTTTGCATAAAATCTTTCATTAATAATGCTTTATGACAATTTTGCACTTGTGACACATTAAAATATGTATCAAAAGGAATTTGTATCTGAAAAATGATAAATTTAGCTATAAAAATGGTTTTATCATGTAGAATATTAAATGTTATTTACTAACAGATCTAGTTTCTCCAGTTCTATACTCAACCCATGATGGTAAAACCAGAGTACGATTTAGTGCTTTTGCAAATCCTAAAGAACCCAAGAAATGATCTGCCTGATTTCCAAAGCGTCCTAAAAATGATAAATAAATTGGCGACTTAAATGAATTATTTGTTCGTAAGATATATTTACATAATTCCGTATCTGTAAAAATACCCTCAAAGATATTAAAACCTTACCCATACAAGGACAATAAACGATGTATCCATTTGTATCAATATCGAAATCTTCACAATATGTACAATAAAATTTAGTCAATAACAGGATAAAGAAAATAATACTGAACATTATGTTTGAGTTTCTTTGATTTATTTTATTTAATTCTAAATAAGATATGATACAAAATACAACAATAGGTTACGAATACGACACAATTCAGTTTAAAGTATTTCGATTTTTATACATTTCTCCATTACTATAAATGCAGATAATATACCGCACATTAAATGTATCTTTTCATTAAAAAATTTAAGGGCTTGTGAGCCCTCTTACCATTTTAGCAAAGAGACGGTATATACAAAACAATTATGGATCATTATGTTTGATGATCTGAAATACCGATCGTACAACAAATTAGAAGTTTTGGTGTGCCCTCTATAATTCAAAGAAATGACTACAACTTATGTACATTTAATTCAACTGCATAGTGAATAAATCACAAGTATAAAACGATCCTCTTTTGTTGAATTTGTAACTATTTATACATTACTTGATCGATTATAAGTTATAAATCTTTTAGATATATATGAATATATATATTTTGTGATAATAAAATTATATTTCTGAAGTAAAGATAATGCAAGTTAAATAATAAATTGTTTAGATAATATAAACTCAATCATGTTGGTTTTGTATTATAACTAATAAATTACATAAAATCAAATTATCGGAAATGTTAGTACTAATAAAAACCACAGCTGGAAAACAATTTATAAATATGGGTATTTTATTAAGATATATGAAATAAATAAACATGAAATATTTGGCTTATAATTATTTTACGTTTATAAAATCATGTCGTATATAAGAATTATTATAAACCCATTAATACAGTACTAGCGGTAACGGGCGTTTGCGAAGGTGCACTGGCTTGTCTTACGCTCATTTCCCAAGTATCCAATAATTGAGATACAGAAAAACGTCGAGGAAGTTTTGTTATGCGTGCATTTAATGCTTTTTGAACTGCACAAAGGAATGTTGTAGCGTATTCATGAGGTGCCATTACACAACGCGGAGGTGTTAACGGATAATCGGCAGGAACTGTAACCGATACAGGTGGTACACACGGAAGATGACGGTCATCCAACCAGCATATTAACTGAATACATTTTGAACCAGTTTGTTGTGCTGGATCAAGGCTAACCTGTATACATATATATACGTATATTAAAAAACGTTATAAAATTTTTAATTATGTATAAAAATGAAATACCTTAAATCGTTGATCTAATCGGGCTATTTCTCCTTGTAATACATCTGGTATTTCGCTAGGAGCTTCTTCTATTTTCTGTTTTTTCAATGGTGGTGGCAAATTTCTAATTGATTGAATAAAATTTTATTGATTGTATCAATTGCAAATAAATTTAATTGTCACCTACTTTATTTCTGGACCAAATAAAGCTTCCAAACACGGGCCAAAAGTACGTTGCAATGTATGATTTACTACTGGACTTTGGAGATGAGTGCTTACTGCTTCCAAAAGAGGACTGAAGAAATGATGTTCCTTCAATGTTGTAACTGGAGGTCCAACACTAGCATCACTTCGTTTGAAATCTAATTTTTCAAGAACTACTTCACATTTTAATAACGTGTCTAACGGCATTCGTTTACTAGGATTTGATAAAATTTCTAAAAGCTTCTTCATTTTACTTAGTCTATCGACGTCTGTAGAACAAAAATAATTACATAAACAATTATATACACAAAGTTACTGGTCGAGACTTAACATCTCTGTTAAAATTACTTACTCCCTTCATTTCCCATTTTAGCAATCATCCTTCGTAAAGGTTCTACATATTTACTTAATTGTCTAACTTTATCTCTATATGCTTGATCTTCTTGTTGTGGGCTTGGAGTAGCTCCTACACCTCCTGGTGTATTTAAAGAACTACTAGGAGATGGTGCCATACCTAATTTAAATGTTTAATAGTACTTTTATCTGTATGTTAGATCGAAATTTATAATTTTATATTCAAAATTGTTTTAACATACCCACGGATCGTTGTGGTCCTGCCATCATAGCATGTTGTGGGCTTGGCGATGGAACTAATGCTGGTGATGCTACCATTTGATTACTGTAAAATATATCATGTAACTTTATTTAATTTTTGATATAACTTCGGGAAAAAACTGATTAAAAAAAAAAAAATATTACCTCGATGGTGCGCCCAAACCAGCAGGACTTGGAGCAGACGGTGATGGACTTTGACCTAAAAACTGATTTGGTGTAACATTTCGAGGACCAGGGAATCCTGCATTTATCATTTCACCTTGCTATAAACAAAAATAATTATGAAAATTAAAAAAAAAATGATCACATTAATTCATTATTCATATACCTTTCTTTGCATATGACTTAATTGCTGCTGTATTTGACCAGGACCTAATTGTCCTGGAGCAATCTGATTCATTTGTTGTGGCATACTTGTTTGAATTGCACCCATAGATCCATTAATTTGATTATTCATTTGATTAGATAGTTGATTTTGCATTTGAGTCTGAAAATATATTTATATTTGTTATAAGGTGAAAGAATAGATATTTTTTTTGTAACAAATACATACTTGCATATTTTGTTGCATTTGACCTGTAGTAATTTGTGCCATTTGGTTGGGAACCATTTGATTCATTTGCTGAGGTATGTTTCCTTGTCCTATTGGATTCATTTGTGTCAACATTGAATTGGTTTGCATGGTTTGAATTGAACCCATATGATTTATTGGACCATTGGTTTGAGCAGGCATCATACCCATTCCTGGCATTTTATTTTGCATGCTTTGCATGGTCATAGGTTGTCCAGGGCGTTGATTTAAGCTTTGTAATACTAAAACAATAGTACAAAATAGAGCACTATATAAATATATGGTTATCATAGTACATGTAAATGAAATAGTATAGTAATTATATGAATAAAATTATACCACTATTCTTTTTTTTAAAGTTTATTTTTTTCAAATATTTATTTTAACATACAATATACTTATATGTGTATTATAATGAAAGATAAATCATTGAATAATATAATACAGAATCTCAAAAATATAATTACATAAATATTAATTCATTAAAGATAAATAAAAAGTAACAAATACAAATTAAAAATATATAAACTTCCATCTGTAATTCAATTTAAATTAACTGTAACATATAATTAAGATGATGGTGAAACTTCATCAAAAGCAAAATTTTCTTCACTCATAAATGTTCTTAATGCTTTCATTAAAGGAAAATCTAAAAACAGGTTTAGTTTTCTTTCCAATTTGATTATGCACATTTTCTTTTTCTGTGCTGATACATTTTTACTACATCTATATTCATATGAAAGGCTCTCAGTTTCAAGATTTGAATTTAATATTATTTCTAGAACAATAATATCTTCTGGACTTGTTTTTTCTATACCTTTTGGCCAGGCTTTTTCTTTCAGAATTATTTTGATGTTAGTTAGCAATTCATTTATTCGAAACTCCATATCTTTATAATCTTCTTTTACATTATCAATTACTTTAAATATGTATCCTAATCTTTGTACAAATATATCTAATACATTTTTTATTTTATATACCATTTTAAGGATTTTTGGGTCAACAGGATCATAAGTACCTCTTTTTATTTTATTTTCAAGTTTTATTATGCTTGGCAAGCGACTATATCCTAAATTAATAAACCATTTACGCAATAATTTAACATAAACAAATACTATTTTAAACTTGATGCCTGGTATGTAACTTTCACCAATGGCAGGTTTATAAACATAACGTACTCGATTATCTGCTAGATCAACTTCCATATTACACTTCTCTTTAATCTCTTTTGCAAGATTTACTTCTTCACGTATTCTAAGTTTCCAATATTCATATAATAATTCTTCATCGTTTCTATGTTGAATATATTGACGAAATTCAACTTGAGATGGTGACTCTATTAACTTTTTATATGTGTCTGAGTTATCAGAATCATAAGCAGCTTCACTTTCTATGGAACTTTCATATTTTGAATAATACATATTAGTTAACCTTGTCATTTTTAAGATTCTTTTCCAGCTTTTATATAATTAAAGAAATTGTTTTAAATGCTTATAATATTGATAAACAGGTTATGCTATTTCTCTTTTTAGGTTATTTTCCAATGCGAAAAAGTGTAACCAAAATTTGTAACTTGTAATATTTTATATAATACACTTTTCAATCTTGTATTTTTAATATATATTGATAAATTGTTTCCTTTTCCCAACAGGTTTCAAATTTGAATATTGTTTTATAGTACGTTTTCAAAACACCTATATCTTGTGTAGTATTATATTGATTATTTTGAAAAATTTAGGACTTCACATTTGAGACACATGTATTATACGGAACTGGTAAGTCGGCGAGCCAAAAAAATGCGGGTCTAATTGATCATAGTCTCTCTATAAGTCGACCTTTCTCAATACAATCATAAAAATAGGACACATATTTTCGTTATTTACCGAAACAAAAAAAAATCAACGGATCGGATCGTATGACATTGTATGACGAAAACAATTGGGTGGTGCAAATGAAGTACCTCTGTTGTCCCTGTACCGTCCTGCTCGCTAACTTACCAGGTCAATGTAGTAGATCCTTAGGTCATTTGTCCACAAAGCAATATATTAAATAGAAAGATAGAGAAAGAAATCGAATCTATTTTCTTTTTCTATCTTTCTATTGACGCATACGTTACATTGACTTGTTGCATAGATAGACGGTTTTTTGCATGAAATAATACACATATACACTTATGATATACAAATATTAGTAATTATCTAATTTAAGATGAAGTGTAATATGTTTGTAATGTTTATTATATATAGTAATTTTTCTTTATTAATAAATACATATTACTATATATATACGTACACAATGTGATTCCTTTCTTTTTAATATTTTGTTTTTTAAGAAATTTGTCTTTTATTATTTTTAGATCATATTTTTCACTTTTATATAAAAAGTTATTGCTATTTGTAATATTTATTAAATAATGTATGCACTTACAATTGCTAGCAGTGTTAGTAGGTGGTTGTGAAATTATTCCTTGAGGATTAGTACCTGGTCCATTCATATTCATCATTTGATTGTTCCCAGTTCCTTGACGAGCCAATGTTTGTAATGCACCAATCGGGTCAGGCATTGCCTGATTTCCAGAACCAACTGTACCTGGTGCAGTAGCTCCTGTACCTTTTTTAGAATCTGAAGAATATGATATAGAGTATGTTACAAAGAGATAATTATTTAACTTCAATTTATATAGAAACAAAATATATGTAAATTACTTAATTCTCGAACATGTAGAATCAATCTAGCCACAAATCCTAGGTACTCTTCCTGTAAATAAATAAATAAATAACACATTGATATACTTGTGTAATCCTTTCAATACATATTAGAAAGAGAGTAATAAAAAAAGTGTATACTATTTTATGATTTATACTGCTAATATTTATTACAATCAATATAAAAATGTATTCTACATCATATTGCAAATGTTTAATTTTCAATAAGTATTTATAGGTTGGTGTATTTTAAAATAAAAAGAAACAAGTTAATAGGGAAAACAGTATCATTTTTACTATTAATAAATTAAATTTTCATGTTAAAAATAAGTTGTAAAATTTTTTTACCGATAATACAAATAATATATTTACAAAACTAGGACAAGTAATTTATTTTGAATCAAACGATAATTAAAACATACTTAGTTTGTGAGTAATGTATGATGAAATCAAATCGTAGTTACTATATTTTTAATTTATTTGCATAGACATTTATAATGGAAACTGTTTAAGTTAATTGCAGGGATACATCTGTACAACATTTGAAATATTTAGGCTATTTTTTATATATCATTTGTACGGATTAAATACCGAAAAGACTAACGATATTCTATTTGATAAGTAATATGAAATTAATAAACAAAAGAAAAAAAATTATAACAAACCTTAGTTTTTGCTTTCTGAAAAACATGATTTTCCATTTCAATACTGTTTTTTGCAGTGGGTGTTCCAGACATTTGTACAGCTTCATCTCTATATAAAAATTACTTCAATAAGTATAAAAGTATAAATTTTATTAATTTAAATACATGAATTTATTTTTAATTTTACAAAAATACTAAACATTATGAAATTTCTTATCTTTTATAACATAAATTATGAAAATGATGCTAATAAAAATATTTTATAATTCATAATTTATTGACATAAATTAACTTACATCTTTGCAATTACACTTTGTCGAAAACTTTGCGTTCTCCAAGAATTCTCATCTGTTGCCATTTTTAATATCTAATAATTAATTCAACAATTACAGCAATCACACAACTCTCTTTTATCGCAGTGACGATATGACTAAACACACAAATAGAAAACCGAGAACTTGCTTTTCAAAGTATAGCTTGAAACATAGAGGTATTAGTAAATAACTTCCTTAATAATGTTTCTATGTGAACGGTGATTTACGTCATATACTATGTAAATAGCTATTTATCTATAATTCAATGTATTTAATTTAATATTTTAAATTGTAATAAAAGAAATTTGAAATGACAAAAAAATTAATTAATTATTTATTCAGTAATAAATTAAAAATTTGTTTGAAAATAAATAAGTTTAGTGTTTATGTATTAATTTCTAGATATTCAGCTTAAACTTAACAATAAAATTTAATATTTACCTCACTTCATGTCACAGGCAAGAATTGATTCATGAAGATATTATAATATATTTATTTGTTCATCATGGCGGAACCTTACTTCTTAACCTTAAAATAAGTACACAATTTCTTAAATAACCTCTAAATTAAAAATGGCAGAATTAGAATTAACGGAAGGAGAATTAATACAGAAACATAAAAGAGAAAGAAAAGAATTACAGGGTAATGAAATTAAATAACTCTGGTTTGTGACATGTTTTTGTTAATTTTTATTAATACTTCCTTTAAAATCGTTTTCAACGTTGCGCTTATATAAAATATTTCATTATATTTTATTGTATTAAATATACAATAATGTATTTGTAATATTTAATATAATTTGAAAATATCCATTTTTGTATTAATATATTTTAAATTTTAGCTCAAATACAAACACTAAAAAAGTCAATTTGTAAGGGTGATAAAAAAAAGAAAAAAGAAGTAACTGAAGAAATTAGTCATTTAGAAGAAGTTTTAGATAAAAAGCAAGAAGAAGAATTAACTAGATGGAAGGTTGCACATCTTAATATCAATAATGTGGGAAATGAAAATACAGAAGATAGTAATAATGAAAGCACAAAAGATAATAAACAGTGTGAGCAGCCAATGCATAGAATTTCTAAAGCACAGAAGAGAAGAGATAAAAAAGCAAATGCTGAAAGAGAACGCAATCAGAGAATTATAGAACAAGAAGCATTAAATGTTTTTGGAAAGAGAAATGTAGAGTTGCAAACTATCAAGAAAATTCTTTATGAACAGGGTCTAATGATTTATGAGATTCCAAGCGATGGTCATTGGTATGTTATTTGCTCACATTCATTACATTAATTTATTATTGATATTAAATATTTATTATTATATTAATTATTATAGCTTATACAATGCTATTGCACATCAACTAAAAGTTGTAGGAAAAACTCCATTGAATTTTCATGAACTTAGAATAAAAACAGCTGCATATTTAAAAGAAAATATGAATGAATTTTTACCATTCATCTGTAATCCAGATTCTGATGATCTTGTCTCACCAGAACAGTATGAAAAATACTGTGATGATGTGGCAGATACAAGTGCTTGGGGGGGAGCTATTGAGGTAAGTTAGTATAAATTGGAAAATAGTTGTGTATATTTAATTTTCTTTTTATTTAAAATAGCTACAAGTACTTTCACGTGTATTGAAATGTCCAATAGAAGTTATTCAGGCATCAGGTATACCATATGTGATTGGTGATGACTACAGTAATGAAAAAAAAATGATACTGACATATCATCGTCATATGTATGAACTAGGTGCTCATTATAACTCTGTTACAAAATATGTTAAGGAAGAAGAAAGCTGATTGAGTTGGATATTATGTTTGCTTAATGTATGCAAAAGAGAAGTTATGCATGATTCTTAATACATTTTACTATAAAATATACATGAAATATTTAAAAAGCTGCCACGATTTAAGTATCCAGGAAACATATCAGCCACATTTTAATTTAATATTTAACGTTTCTCTGGTAATTTTATCTAACATATATGTAAAAAGTCTGTAATTTTTGTTAACAATATGATAGTAAGTTAGATCTAAGGTAATAAGAATTAACAGGTCTTCCTTTGTAATTTTTTGTAAATTATTATTGTACTACTATAAAAAGTTCATTTATTTATTACTTAAATTTTTGACAATATAAAGAAGCTGCCAGTAAATTGCAAGTACACATTATTGTTCAGTACTTGCTTGCTCCGATGTTTTAATGTAAATATCTAAGTATAAGTTGTTTTTCGTAAAAAAAAGTTCATTTTTAAATTAGAATTAAATAAATATTAAAATGAAATTATTACAGTATAAATATTTGGATTGTGTGTATGTGTGAATATATGCTAATAATTTTCTCATGTGTTCTTATAGTTTTGTACTATTTTGATGGTAAGCAACGTATATGAAATATAGAATAAAAATGATAAAATTATTTTTGAAAGTGTAATTGCTTTATTGTTCAAAATTTGTATCTAAAGGATACAATTTGTATGTTGTGAAAGAATATAAATCCATAGTTATTAGATCTTTATTTTTCTACATGATTTGCATTTAATGTTTTATCATCTTCAGATATTTGATTTTTATTTGGGTCATCTGGTTTCATTTGTGGGAATAACAGTACTTCCTGAAAATATATTATCATTATTCCACTTCTCGTTTTATGTTTTTCTATCACATGAAAACTTACTTTGATGTTATTTGAATCTGTGAGAAACATAGTAACACGATCGATACCCAACCCCCATCCAGCAGTTGGTGGTAAACCATATTCTAATGCAGTACAGAAGTTTTCATCAATTAGTTGGGCTTCATCATCTCCTGCTGCTTTGTCTTTTGCTTGTTGTTCAAATCTGTATACATGGGTATTAAGTGAATTTTTTAAATTCTATTGTAAATGCAATTCATAAGAAGTTTCTATTAAAATTAAATCACCTTTCTCTTTGTACCATGGGATCGTTTAATTCTGTATATGCATTACATATTTCTTTCTTCATAACAAATAATTCAAATCGTTCTGTTAAACCTTGTTCAGAACGATGCCATTTTGCTAATGGAGACATAATTTTTGGGTGATCCAGAATAAATGTAGGATTGGTGCAAGTTTCTTCTATAAATTTTCCAACAAGCTGTTAAGAAGTTGTAAATAAATATATGCATAATACTAATTATTTTTAAATGAACAAAAACTTTACCTTGTCTAGTAGTCTAGCTGATGTTCTTGGTGAAGGGCACTCAATTTCATATTTAATACAGAGATCACTGAGCATTTGATTTGCTGCTGGAGTATTTAATTTATCTGCTGGAGGTAATTGAACTTTTAATACTTCTTCTAGAGTTTTCATCATTGAAACCCGTTTAAATGGTGGAGTAAAATCAATTTCCACTGCTTCTCCCTCTGGCCCATCTGGATGGTACAGTATTCTATAACTACCATGAATAGTTTTCACCATTCCTGATAGCATATCTTCTGTAATAGACATTAAGTCATTATAATCTGCATAGGCCATATAGAATTCACAAGTAGTAAATTCTGGATTATGTGTCAAATCTATTCCTTCATTTCTAAATTGTCTTCCAATTTCATATACTCTATCCAATCCACCTACTACCAACATCTACAACCACACAAACACTGATGTATTAAGGCACAATTTTAATTTAATAGTTATTTATGATTATAATAAAGTATTTCTTACTTTAAGATATAATTCTGGAGCAATACGCATATATAAGTCCATATTTAATTCATTATGGTGTGTAACAAAGGGCTTAGCAGTTGCACCACCAGCAATTACATTCATCATTGGTGTTTCAACTTCTAAAAATCCAAGTTCATCGAGAAATTTTCGAACATATGCAATTATTCTTGCTCGTACATGAAATGTTTGTCTCACTTTGTTATTTAATATAATATCTAAATAACGTTGGCGAAATCTTGTTTCCTAAATAATTAAAAATAGCAATTATCAATTTAAATAATATATCTGAGGATGAAAGGTTTATTTATTTGTACCTTATCTTTTAAACCAAAATAGAGATTTGGTAACATATGTAAACAAGGACTCAAAAGGGTAATGCTATGTGGCATAATAGAGAATTCACCCTTCTTAGTTTTTCCAGGATTTCCAACTACACCAACAATATCACCTCTTTTTATTTTAGAGATATCAGTGTTAAATTTATCTTTATCTTTGTAGTGCTTTGCATTTGCCATTATTTGAATTTTGACACCTTCTCCTCTGAGGTCATAAAAAATAAGTTTAGCACCAGCACCTCTAATTGCATGTACACGACCAGCAACGCTATGTACTTCATTCTCTAACATTTCTCCATCTTTTAAGTTGTCGCTAAATTTCTTAATAAAATCTTCCAATGATATTGATACATGAAACTTATGTGGATATGGAGGATCATTTGTATTTTTAAGATGATTGACTGCTTGTGTCCTAAGTTTAATATACTCCTAAAAAACATGATGTAACATTTGATCTGATAAAAGCAATAATATAATAATTATCTAGATGTTTAAACAAAATTTATTTAATAGAAAAACTGTTTAACATTATGGTATATATATTTACATTTGGACTAATTTCCTCTTCTTCAATTTCCTTTTCTTTCTGAGTTTTGGTTTGGGTTTTTGTTGTTGCCTCAACAACTACATTTGCTTCCACTTTTGCTTTTTCTTTTAATTTTTGTTCTGCTTTCAAACGTCTTTTCAATTCACTGTAATTAGATTTGAAACATGTAAAATATGGTCTTTATTTTTTATGCAACTGAAGATAATTTCTTCACATCGTACGCACTTAGTGTGAAAATGACATATTCGAGGTATCTGATATAACTTTGTTGGTTTTACTTTATAAAATACCGGTAATACTACGTCAACAAAAATTTTGGTTATATTACACAACATAGTTAATTGAAAATATTGTTGCTTTTACAACAATAATTAATACACTCATATATACAATAAGTACATTTATTCGTAGATATCTACAAAATATTAATAATTAACGCTTGGAAAAAGTACATCAATATAGGCATTTATTCATAAAACAACGTGGGTAGTCAGAATGTAATAGTGATCACTGTCCTATATAGGTTATGTTGGAATTATAAGTATAGGTAGCAAATAATTTGTTTACAAACACAAGATATAAAATTTAAAAATTTAATTCTCATCCAGTATCATTATTTTACTCACTTTTTTGATAATTTTTCACCCGTATTGTCAGCCATGTTGGCAAGCCTCCGAAAAAAGGATTCTTGCTTTTTAGTTGGTGAACCTGTAATCCGCTATTTGCTAAATTATTCATTCTGTCTTTCTTTCTGTACATTATTTTAATTTTAAATTAATTTTCAAACTAATATTATTTTTATATAAAAATTTCTCTGATTCTAATTATAAATTTAAAACGTGTAAAATTGTACACAGAAATTATAATTTCATTTCAACATTAGTTGTTATTATTATCGATGTAATATTTGAAATATGTTGCCCTGACAACTGCATCTGTTGACTCCATTTTATAATCAGTTATTTGTAATTATCATTAAACTAAAAAGTGTTTAACATCTAATTAGAAAATGAGTGGTTGTTTCGGTTATCATGAATTAAAAGCGTTGCAAGAATTAATTAGCCCTCCAAAGGATGATTTAGATTCTGAGGATGATTTACCGCAGTCTGGTGCTCGGAAACTTGGTAAGCCGACAGGTTTCTAAAGTGTAGTTGTGTCTTTCTGTTTGTATCATTTCATTTTATGGCAGAGAATAGATTTTGCTAACAGGGTACATAATGTACATAAGTATAAAATAAGTATTTTTAAGGGCCTGGTAATATTGGAGCTCCAAATGGAACATCTCAAAACTACGCGGGCCCGCATGCATTGTTGAACTCGAAATCTGATGATATTTGGCATCCATCGGAAATAGTTGCTACGCAGAGTTCGGAAGTTTATGATCCGAGAGAGGTGCCGGAATACGAGATGAAATTTAAGCAAGCGGTGACGGCGGAAGATGTCTTTTTGGGTGTTAGTATTATATTCATGTATAGGGTAGTTCCGAGAAGTATTTGCATAATATTTCAAATACAAAAAGAGAAGATATTTGTCCTTCAAAATATTTATTTTAAAAACATGTCTATCATAAAATTTCAAAAACTATTAAATTTAGAGGTATGATTTATCAAAGCTGTTGGTTTGAACCTTAATAACCATACTATATTACTACTATATTTAACCAATTAATTACTGACACTTTTACGAAAAAGTGAAACTTAAAATTCATGTCTTTTATTAATATACTATAACGATATACCAGTTGCTTTTTTAAATACACCGCATTACATTTCAACATTATCGATAAAACATTATTTTTCGTTAACACACGTTTTCTTAAGCCAGATGGGCTTCAAAACACCAGGTACCGCGTCTTGCGAGTGGTTGTCCGTGTTCGTGAAGATGCCAAAGGAAACACGCGAGAAAATCGAATTGTCCGTGGAAACCGTAGCGATCGACGTGCGCAGCCCAAGGTGAGAAAGGAATTCGACAATTTATCAGGCGATCTCTTACGAACTTACGTTGCCTGGATCTCCACCCAGGCTGAAATTTCTCTGATAATCTTGCAAACCCGTAAATTCTTCGAAGCGTAAAGCCGGTCACGATTTTTCAGATATCGGTTGCACCTCGAGACACCGCATCCGGTTGATCCTAACGCCTCGTCGGCCAAGTGGCACAGCGACACCTCTACCTTGGAGATCACTCTCAGGCTTGTACGCGATCTGGACCAAGTGAATTTTTAATCGACGATTAGGTAGGCTTTCAATCCCGCCTCCCGTACACACAGCTGGAAGCGGTTTCTGTATCGGATGCAAGCAGCGTCCTCGCGTCGGGCTGCATTACCGTTCGTAAAGTTGGGGTCACCGGTCGCAAATTTCATTTTATCGAGAGCCAGCCCCTGGTATACGAACCCGGCTGCCTCTGAAAGTTCGTCAGCCGATGTAATATTTATGAGGCGAGGTAATGACAGGAACGAGGAAATGTTCTTTGGCTGGACAGGATGAAAATATGGAGAATATTGTAGGGATGTTGGATTACAGGCAAATTACGCAAAATATTGAAAATAATAAAGTAGATATTTATTGTAAACTAAAAGACCTTATAATTAACTTTGATAATATTTTCGTAAGATTTGCTCCTCACTCTCTCGGAAGCTATCTCCTTTGACTGCCTTACGCGCGTTTCTTTTGCACTATATATACGTTTAGTTAAAAATGTTTGTAACATTATTTGTTGTTTATCTGGCTATAAGATAATTATTTAAGGCAGAGCAGGATTTTAGTTTTCACCGCTCTAGACTATCATATTTTGTCGCCTCGCGACGAAGGAAGAGGGGAGAGAGAGGGGTGGTAAACTTTTAAAATACTAAAAACGATAGTAATTTCTGTCCGAATTTATTAATTTTTGTAAAAGTTTCTTAATATTTATTTAAAACTCTTTCTACCTACACTTTAAGTTCAGCGAATTTATCGATTAAATAATCAAAATCAATGTAACTTAAAACATTTTGTATGTTTAATATATTTTTTATTTTCTATGTTCACGATGTCGACGCATTCAATCTTTCTTGATTCATATTTATAAGTAAACAATATTGTATACGCTTTAAAACCGAAAGTATTTGCTTGGTTTATAATGCTCAATTGTAAAATTATGTAATTAAAATTGCACGATTCCTTTATTGTGTACGGAAGAAATTTTCTACAAACCCCTCCCCCCTCCCTTAAAAGCTACTGCCTTAGTTTACAGCTTAATCAGCCTATCAACACACATTACAGGTGAATGTTACTCTCTTAACTACTTTCTTGTATTATTTTTAGTAGAATATTTTGCTTATTTTCTAAATTATTGAATATTCTTTGGGTACATTTATTTCATATTCAAATTTTTTTAATACTTCCATCGATTTGTATGGTTAATTTATATATAATTCTTGTATAAACTTCTACGGTTTCTCTAATACATAATGAATTCGCAAAAGTGTACAGATGGTTATGCATTAAGACGTAATTAGATAATTTTTTCCGGTTTGTAAAATATGCAATTTCGCGCCACGAAAATCAGCGCCATCTCTTGTTTGGCGACTGGAAGCTCCGACTCGTTACCCGGAACATAGGAAGAACTGGAGGTCGTCGTATTTAATCGCGGGAATATTTTTACACAAACGAGAGAAAATTAATTAATTATTCGTTTCTTAGGAATAATTTATGCACCTTTGAGATCGTAGAATGAAGCTGACATCTCAAACTATCTTCTCATATATGTTTTGTTACAAATTTCATTGTCTACGATTAATTATTAATAATTATCTGGTACAATTTTTGAAAAATATCGTCAACGTCTACAGGTTTATCATTAATTACAAGCTTCCAAACAATTAATTTAAAACCAAAACATTTTATCCGTAAATGCTACTCTCTTAACTACTTTCTTTAATTAATTTGATTTGAATTTTCTGCTTATTTTGAAAGTTATTAAATATTCTTTGGGTGCATCTGTTCATATTCGTATTAACCTCAAAATGTTTTTAATATTTTCATCGATTTGTATGGTTAATTTATAAATATTTCTTATTGTAGAAGCTTCTACGGCTTCTCTACTTCATAATGAATTCATAAAAGTATACATATTTTTATCCATTAAGACGCAATTAATTTATTTTCTCTGGCTTGTAATAAATATGCGATTTCATGCGACGAAAGTCAACGCCATCTCTTGTTTGGCGACTGGAAGCTCCGACTCGTTACGCGGAACATAGGAAGAGCTGGAGGTCGTCGTATTTAACCGCGGGAATATTTAAACACAAACGAAAGAAAATTAATTAATTACTCGTTTTTTAGGAATAATTTATGCACCTTTGAAATCTTAGAATACAGCTGACATCTCAAACTATCTTCTCATATACGTTTTAGTACAAATTTCATTGTCTACGATTAATTATTAATAATTATCTGGTACAATCTTTGAAAAATACCGTCAACGTCTATAGGTTTATCATTAATTACAAGCTTCAAAGCAATTAATTAAAAACCAAAACATTTTATCCGTGAATGCTACTCTCTTAACTGCTTTCTTTAATTAATTTGATTTGAATTTTCTGTTTATTTTAAAAGTTATTAAATATTCTTTGGGTGCATCTGTTCATATTCGTATTAACCTCAAAATGTTTTTAATATTTTCATCGATTTGTATGGTTAATTTATAAATATTTCTTGTTGTAGAAGCTTCTACGGCTTTTCTACTTCATAATGAATTCATAAAAGTATACATATTGTCATTCGTTAAGACGTAATTAATTATTTTTCTGTGGACTGTGTTAAAAATATATCTGTCCTTCTCGAACAGTATTGCTATCCTTGTCTGTTGCATTACACCATTCAATCCGACAACATACCTCCTCGCTCATCCTATGTGCCGCGTAACGAGTCGGAGCTTCGAGCCGCCAAACAAGAGATGGCGCTGATCTCAGAATTAAAAATTCATTACCTACATACCGGCAATAAAATAATTCTGACTTCGATTAAAAGAGTGAGTATCTCGGTTGATAAATTTATTCTTTTTTAAGAAAGAAGAAATGATACAGTAATGTTATCTACTGTTTAGTAGCGAATTCTATTTCAAGTAATTATCAATAGTGTATTAGAAATTTAAGTAAAATATTTTATAAGTTGGGATCCGTTTTATTTAAAATTTTATTTTCTCATATGATTATAGAGCTTTATAATTCGACTTAGAAAATATTATTTTTAATAATTCTTTGAATTTGTGAAATAAAAAGTATTTGGTAAAAGTCTGCAATGTACTTAACGTTTGCTCAAAATTTCAAATTTAATCGTGTTCTGCTGCACGATTGTACATAAAATTTATAAAACCATCTCGCGGAAGAACTTACGAGCGGACGTTGATTATTTTTCTTGCCTGCTTGTTATGCATTTTGTCGTTTCGGGTCGTTTAGCTGCCGCTGCTAAGGCTCATTTCGTGTGAAGCAAGTTTCTCCCGGAAAAGCTTGCACATTCGCATCCTCTTTTCGGTCATTAGTCACACATCTCTCTCGTTAGCGGTGATCTTACTAATCACTGATCTGCTCGCTTACATCGCTCGAATCAACGATTTTAATTAACACTAGGCTTACGGGTTCCGGACTTCATGAGCAAAATTTAGAAAAAAATTTACTATTATTCCTAACAATTTTTGTTGACTTTTATCAACAGAGTGATACGAATAAACCCTAATCTATCTCCCTCTTAGCTCTGCAGTTTCAAATTCTGTATAATGTATCCCTATTTAATTAATACATGTATATGTATATTAGAAATAGTAATGTACAAGAAATGTCCGTAAATATAGTGTCAATTCACGTGCTTGATCTGTCTATAAATTTACTAGAAAATTACAACGATCTACAATGATCTAAATTTAGGGATTGAATCCTTCGAATAAGCCATTTTAACTAAGCAGCCTTTTGTAACGATAGATAGTGGAATAAAATTGTCGAAAGTAGCGAGAACCGAGAAAGTTTTCTATTTCAAGATCCATCCTTCAGATTGCACTTTCTATTCATTCATTCGGAAAACTTCTGTGTTTGAGCGATGCTGGTTCCTGTCTGAGTTAACTGTTGCTCGGTAACCTTGAGAGAATCTCTCTCTGAATCTGACGGGCATGAGTGCTTTTAACGGTTTCAGAGAAGTTAAGGTTTTGTTGAATCCGCGCATCTGTCCAACTATTCGAACAGCTGCGAATGTAAAAGTTTCGCCGGTGTTAAGCGCCCCAGTAGATCTGTCTGTAAATTTTCCGAAGAATTCCTTCCTATTCAGTTATTGATTAAAGCAGCCAATTAAACGGATCGCGTTTCGATCAAATTGTACAAGTTGCATTGGAATCTCTTATTTAACCCTTTGCGCTCGAGAGGTGACTGTTAGTCACCAAATGAGGGTTTCGCAAATTTTTAGACTATAGTTAGTTATTGATTAGTCAGACTCAGAGGATAAATAGTCATACATATAAATTTTAATATATTACTTAACTAAACTAAATGACGTTTAATATAAGCGAATTTTAGTAAGTATTTCGAATTTTTTAATTTTTGAAGTTAGTATCATTAGACGACCAACAGTCACCTCTCGAGTGCAAAGGGTTAACTGTTTGAGGTATAGGATTTCAGAGAATAAATAGACCCATGTTGTGCACAGGAATTTTGTTGCTTTTTTTAATTAAACAAACCCGTTTACATTTGCCAATACAAGAGAACATATTTATAACATTTTTTCATGGTATTACCAATTGCTTTACGTAAATAAGACTAAATATAAACGTATGCGTATGTAGCTATTTGCAATATTTAGAGGTGAGTCTAAAAATGTCCCACCATGCATTACCGTGCATCAAAAAGGTCGGACGTTTTTAATCCCATCGTGCTCTAAAGAATTAAAACTTTTAAAACGCGCAAGCGTCACGCAAATTATAATACTTGGTTTCCTTTTCCCAGTTAATTATCAATTCCTGTTATTGGGAACAGTTATGAGCGTTCGATTGTCGTTTGCGAATTGTGCACGTATAAAAACGTACGTTTTTTTTGAATATTTTAACGTCGAAGGACCGTAATTCTGCGATTTGCATTTTACATATTCTGTCGCAGCCAATAGGTGTTTGTATACAAGAGATTTCCGGAGTTCTTGTTAAATGAAACTGCATGCGAGATTCACATCGGGCTCAAGGACAGCGCGTAAATTGTTTACGAGGGGAAATAGATGGAAGAGAAAAAAATCGATAGCAGAAACTGGTATAATGCATCTGAAAGTGGGAATAAAATTACCAAAGGCGTGTTAGAATCGCAATTTAGAGGCTAGATTAATGTTTCGAGTCCTTCACTCTTAATTTTACAAAACGATCGCTATTTAAGCTTTCTTCAAAACCGAGTTATACATACTGCAAAGGCAGTGAAAAGAAAGAATAGCAACATGGTGTTTCAGTTAGGTTCCAGTTAGTTTCGTTTACATTTAAATTTCGAAAAAAATATGAACTTGGCTCACAGTCACACACATTTGATTGTATTAAATATTTTATAATAGCTGTAGCAGCAGCTTGTTTTCAATTCTATCCTTTTTATTCCTTTTCTGCACTGAATTCGTTATTGAGTCGCCACGTCCACGCGTTATGGAGCACCCTGTACCACCTGTCCTTTCTCAGAAATCCCTGCACTGCCCTGCAAATCCTTTCTTATCAATTCCGCGAACGAGTTCCTTGGATGAAATTCCTCGCGGAGGGTAAGTAACGATTGTTATTCACGCGAGGGGGATGCTCGTCGCGCGGAGCCAATTTGCCCGGAAGTTCGAATGCTTTCAAAACTTCGAAACAGTGCTTCCTTCGACGGTGTTGACCCGCGTGACCTGGCGGTGACACATTGCATAATGCGCCGCAGCCAGCGACACATCGCGATGAACGAAGACAACGGATGCATAACGGCACGCTGCAGAGGAAACGTCCTCGATGGAGGGTGGCCGAGGCGATTCTACCGAGGGTGGATCGATCGTTAACACGTTGAACGCCCAGGGTTATGAAAATTTCCATATATCGAATTAAAATGAAATACGTATTGTAATTAACCCTTTGACTGCTATGGGCGCGTATATGACGAAAGTTACTCGCGTGGATTATGAACGCGTATATGCGTTTGTCAATTTTTCCTCGCTCCTATTTAGAACACAATCGCTGATAGAGTATCGTCCACGCGAATTACTTTGTCCAGGACTATTTAACGCTCAAAGGGTTAATCGTGATCTTCCTGCTTGTAACCGAATGAAATTCTACCGATAAATGGTTGATCAATTTTTCCAACGAATACCGCTCCTCTTCGTTAACACGTTGAACCTGTGATGCCAGACTGAGGATGGGAAACCAATTATGTAGGGGTTTTAAGAAAAATAGAATACACATCCGTATATATACGGTATATACAATGGAATCGCGAATAATCGAACCCTTTTAGGTTAACCTAGTAACCATCACTATAATATGATTGACACAATTACGATCCATCGTATGACATTCGACAGATCGTGGTACCTAATTGCCGCCGTGGCCATCATGTGCGGAAATTAAACAATCCTAATATTTCTGAACTACCAATAACACCGTTGTACGCTGTTGCACGTTTCTTTTATGTATGGTCGTCGAAATTTCCCGAGGCCGTATCTTCAGCGGCCATTATGGTTTTCCCATTTACTGAATGCTGCATCCAGGTGAAAGGTAGTTCGGGACTGGACACGGTCGCACGTGTGGCTCGCGACAGTAAAGAGGAGGAAGGAAAGGGATGGTGGTCATAGTTGGCAGAGATACGAAAATAATTGGGCAGAAAGCAGCCGGTTTTTGGAACATGTCTCTCTGGGTCTCGTCAGATGGTATTCGCTGATGGTTACCTAGCACAATTCACAGAAGGTGGATAGAAACCCTCGAAAGGGACGAAAGGGGCGCTAAATTCCTCCTTATCTTCTCGTAATGTACCGGGTGTCAGCGAAAATCGGCGAAGATATTTCCGGGATTGAATTCATTAGAGGCCGGAACGGCGGAAGGTTTATGCGAGTTTGCATAAAATTCTGCCTTTTCGGCGGACGATTTCTTTCTTTTATTACACAGCTTTGTTCGTGACTGAGCTCCCACTACGTTTTTGTCCCTTTTATCTCTATCAGCGAGAGGAAAGCTTACTTCGCAGATGAAAAGTAACTGAAGATTGCGAGGTCAACGTGTACCGCGAGGAGTTTTTAATTTCTATCGGTATTGATTTATCAAAGATTCACAAAATGCAGAAAAATGGTCGGAGCTTGCTTAAGCTTAAGTTTATGTTCTAACCATTTTTCTACGGTTTATAAGCCTTTGATAAATTAGCACCGTTAAAGGTTAAAAACTGCTCTTTGTTCTTTCCCAATCCTTAAAACCTTTGTGTAAACCCATTCAATTGTTTTTAAGCTTCCCGAGATTCAAATCTATCTACCTGATTGCGCACCTACTTTCCCGTTAGGCGTGTAATAATTGTTGTTTAACGTTGTGATCAGTTGGGAACGTTGCAATCATTTGGGAACGTTCAGTTAGTCCGGCGAGAGATAAATCAGTGGTGAGTTTGATCAATTCGCGAGAAAACTCGGAGCGTTTCGATAAATTGTCGGACAGTATCACGTAGGATATTGTGAAATTGCTTTGACACATTTCCTACGGTTTACCTGAAACGGGAATCGATAAATTAACCGATAGATAATACACACGTCCAGTTGGAACGTGGCCTGTTCCTGTATCGTTTGCCGGCTCTATTCATTGGTACATACTGACTACTAATACGTCTATGTTAATTTCCTTCCAGTTTTTGCTCACAATAATGTTACAAATCTGTTTACCTCTTGTCGTTTAAGCCGCATATCTTGTATTTAGAATATTACAATTTTTTGGATCGAAGATGAATGATAAATCATCGTTATAAAGAAGTCTCTCATTTTTAGATTAACTTGTTAGTTTATTAATCGGTAAAACTCCTTATCTGTAATTTTATCGCTATACAAATACAAGTAATATTGAGATACTGTCGCATTTACTTGAATGAACGTTACTAGATTTAAAAATTAATTTTTACGATAATAAAACCTTTTGTAGAATGATTTGGAAAATGATCCTAAATGCATAAACCTCTTTGCTCTGGCGATACGGGGGGTAAATTTTGAACAAAGCATAAAATTAATATTTAACAGAAAAAGAGTTATTCTTCTACAATTGCCGATCCTCGGATCTATTTAGATCAAAATGGATGACGCGGCTAAACTTTCATTACTGTCGCTTGATAGTTCAAACGAGCCAGTCATATGTTATCGACGAAACGAAACGCGCGGGTATCGCGTTTTCTATTATTCTATTTAGAGCTCCTCTCCTCCTCCCCTTCTCGATGTTCCCCCCGGAGGGCTCTTTAAGAGTTCAGGAAGCCAATGCACTTCTATAAATCTAAATGAACGCAGACAGAAAAGTGGGACGCTTAATGCAACGAAACTGACGCGTGACTTCATCGCGTTTCAATTCCGCGATCATTGCGAACTGTTTCAGGAGTAAATATGTTCACGTTCAACGTTGATAATGCCTGCGTGCAATAAAAACCCTTTTTGTGGGCTCAAATAAAATATTTTGCCACTTTGTTTTTAAGATTTTGTCAGAAATACATTTGTGTAAAGATTATTGGGCTTCTGAATCGAAGATTAAAAGATGCAACGATAAATCAAAGTTTTATATAGGATAATAGGTAGTAATGATAATATAAGTGGCTTAAATGGCAAATAAACTTTTAGAATTGTTGTTGAGATTCTGAAAAATTTGTCTGTTATCACCTATTTTGGTTTAGGATTTTGGCAATTTAACGATTAAAGTATCTTGAGGAATCATTTAATATAGAGGAAGAATCAATTTTTAATGGCTGATCAGAATGACAAAACGAATGCAATATTGTGTCGGACGAATAAGCGAAATTATGAAGGAACTGTTTGTTGTTCCCATAAACTATATTGCACGACAAATGTTAATAGGTACTGTTTGCCACCGATGAACCTTCCATTTGATCTTTTTCTTCTTTTCAACAACAAAACATGATATCATCGAATCATGAAAATTGTAACTATGCAACGACAGGATTGCTACTTTGCTTGCTTATCTTTTAATGAAAACGTTGTTCCTCATTTTGTCGAGGTTAAAATTCATAAAACGTGGGATGCGAGCGGGAACTGGAGCAGCGATAATTGCGGTTAAATAGAACGAATCTGTTGTGGTCGTTGAAAAATATCTTGCAATAAACAAAACAGCAAATTTTACGAATCTTTTTCAATTATAAATGTAACAGTTTCTTCGTACCTCTCGTGATTAGTGCAATCTTTTAAAATTAATTTTCAACATCGCTTTATGAGAGTTTTAAAGAGTCCACAAAATTCTCGATAAAAAACGAATTATTTGTTTTTGTTAAGTTTCAAAGAATCATTGGGTTCCTTTATTCATTCTTGAATTATGAACAAACGATCGGTGAAGTGTAATGGCCTTC
The DNA here is from genome assembly GCA_033822845.1 of Tetrapedia diversipes. NCBI lineage: Eukaryota > Metazoa > Arthropoda > Insecta > Hymenoptera > Apidae > Tetrapedia > Tetrapedia diversipes. The sequence continues at coordinate 173,856 of JAOPTO010000199.1, read as the reverse complement.
GCCTCTGTTTGATCAAATACGGACAAAACTGGTGCTATACGGTCTATACGTTTAGCAGAAATCCAATACAAAGCGGTGGGAAAAGTTTTGACCGCGATCAAATCGCACACGTTTTATCGCCGTGATCGATAGCAAAGCTACGGTTCGGGATGAAGAATTTCTGCGGGGATAGCGAGACATTTAGTGAACCGTTACAAAATATTTGCACGTACGATCGTCCTTATTCAAGGGAAATATTAATTTCACCTATAAAACGTGAATGAGAGCTACATTTAAGTTGGGAACGTGTTGCCACAGTACTTTTGTTTGCTAGTTTGACACATTTAACCATATATTTATTATGTTACGATCGTTTCAACATTTCGAAGGAAATAAACCATAGTGTGAATATGTGATTTTATTTTTATTTGATTTCTAGAAACACGGTAGGAGATAAAGAGGATTTTTGCTTATTCATGGGCTTTTTTTATGCGAAATTACGATTTTGTTAATTTTTTTTTATTAGGAATGCGTTTTACCGGTTATGCAGGATATTTGAAATTGAGTTAAAAGAAAAAAAAAAAGTCTGCCCCCAGAGAGATTTGAACTCTCGACCCCTGGTTTACAAGACCAGTGCTCTAACCCCTGAGCTATGGAGGCTCATGATTCCCCTTTTTCTTGGGATTACAGAAATGTGCGATAAACCTTTTAAACTGTTTAATATGTATCACTTAATAATTTATTAAATATTCGTAAAACCCATCAGAAAAGTTGTACAATTTCAAATGTTTGTTTCTTGAGCTGATGTATGATTTAAAAATGAGATACGTCCTGTACGAGTATTTTTTAATTGAATAGGTATTTAAACGAGTTTATTAATTATAATGATAAAAAGTAAAAAATGAGCGTTGAAATACTTTAATATCATCGTGTTACATTAAATATCGTAGAATACGCACTTAAAAAAAAATGAACGCTTAATAAAGAAAAATTCATCTAAAGGCAACAATTTTAATAGCTAAGCAAAATGGAGCCATGCTCGAGGGAAAAATTCCTTTTTATTTAAAAAATAAATTGCAGCAGAGATGTATCTTTTAGTTATATTTCCAGAGATCCCGCTCTTCGTTAAACGTATCCTTCATTTAATGCATGAAATTCCCGCGTTTCGCGAAAATGTTTCCGTTTCGCTATTCCATCAGTTGAATTCTCTATTTATTCGAACTTCCGTCAACCCGTTCCTAAAAATGTTATTTCTGATGTCCGTGGAGTACGCGAGAAAATCTATATTTCATTCGAATTTATCCGCGTACTAATAATGATACATTACAACCATATTCCACCCACGCAACAACGATTTCGAACAACAAAGGGTTGCTAAAAAAAACATACGCGAAATCTCATAAGTTTCCACGCCACGCAGCTCCCTCGTTTCTCAAGTTGTACTCCAGCAGGCTGTACAGTTGAACTTTCCAAGAAGAGGAAGAGGAATAAGAAGTAGAAGTAGAGATAGAAGAAGAAGAAGCAACCGCAGCAGTAGCAGAAAAAGAAGAAGAAGAAGAAGAAGAAAGTAAAGCAGGATCCTAACCATGTCCCGTGAATCTTTAATTTGATAAACGAGGCAGTGTGTTCCGCGAAATAAGTCCCGGTGCCCGTCCGAATGGCCGACACACACGGCTTCGCCGTTGCGGCACAATGTCTGCGAGGACTCGAAGCATGCCTCTCTGCTCCATTTTTCTGTTTAATCGGTGCACTCTCGTGCATACACACGCGCTCGTACGTGGACACACACACATACACAAAGGCGTACGTGTAACGATGCGAACAGCGCGTTGCTGTTGTTGCACAACAGAGGGAAGGAAGGAAGGAGGGAGAGAGCTAGCAGAGGCCGTGCTACGAAGGAAAAATGGGAACGAACGGATCTGTAGAGAGCCCCGTAGCTTGGGGAAACCAAATGTTTGCCGACAAATCGTCGTCGTTTTCGACGGGGAAAAATCAACAAACGTTTCTGGCTCGGCCCTAATGCACCGTCCGATGGAAACCGTTCCGCACGCGCGGACACGTTCCCTCCTATTCGACCACCGAATCCTGGGGATCTATGGATAGATTGTCTAGATACCGCCAAGGATACGACGTGTACCCGCGCTTCCTGCGCGGACGATGGACGGTCACATGATTTCGAACGATCGACGAGAACGTTTATGATACACGATACGTACTTGAATTTTTAAGGGGCTTTCTCTGTGGACCTTTCTGTTTGAAGTGGCACAGGTTGGGGAGATTTGTCGTTTCGGGAGCTTAAAGAAGGGAAAGAAGGATGTTAAGAGGATTGTGAGATCTTCTTGGCGTGCACTGGTTATTCGAGGTTGTAAAAATTGTTTAAAGGCAATCATCAGAGGAACTTTAAATTCTTCGTGTACTATTTTTGTTTCCACGTAATTTTCACGATTATCGTAGCTCGCGATCAATCACCGGTCAAAGGATAATATACCTTGCAAAAACAAATATACGACTAATTCTCTCTCTATCGAATTAAATTAGTTTTTGTTCTAGCTGTTGGTCCAGCAAAAATTTGTCGGAAAAAAGGGCGGGAAGGAAAATGTTTCTGGAAAAAAAAAGAGAAATCAGTGAAGTTTGCTTGTCGAAACCGCGATCCGGTAACTACGGCCTGATCAGTCACGTAACCCCGAACGCTTTGACGAGTTTTTCGTTTGGCGGAGCATGCACGCGGTTTTAATTCGGCCCGGACGAAATTCGGGAATTCAAATTAAGCGGTTTACCGAGAATCGTGGCCTCCTTTATTTTCCACGGACCTCGTCAACGAGAATTTCTCGGCGCTCTAGCCGGTGCTTGCCTGGCTACTGCTTCGTTAGACTAATATCAAGCGGATGGCGCTACGGGAGGAGTCTTTCGTTTCCTGCCGCGTGGAACGCGAGCCAACGCGAATTTCACTTTAATTTTCTAACCACGTATCAGAGGCCACGGTATGCGGGGCCTGAACCGAAACTGGTCTGCCGGATTCTCTGGGAACTGCGTTGCTATACCACCCATTGAATTACCCTCTTACCCTTTTACAGTTTTTCCGTCCGGCTTGATAAACGAGTTGCGAAACATTCTCGAACCGTCCCGCTGCCGATAGATATTAATTATTCCCCGTCATCGGGGACCAACTTTGTTAATGCGATTAAATTGTGCTTCGTGGATCGCTGCTGCGGAGATCGCTACAAACGAGTTCGTTTCATCCTGTTTCTTAACCCTCGCGTAGCCGATACGGAGTCATTTTTGACCCAGATCTTGAATATAGCGAAAATTGTACGTATGCGATGAACATACGTAAGAGGATGTATTTATAAAATTTTACATTGTTTTTAAACAAATTTATTTCCTTTCCATGTTACAGGATAATTTCTGTTGATGCTTAATGCCGTTAGGATAGAAGACTCTTTGGGTAGAAATCGCTTTAGTTGTAAACGCTGACCGTTCGAACAGATCGCGTGTTCCGTTTCCCAACAAATGTTCACGATTTTACACACCGCGTTTATTTCCTACCCAAGGCTCGCGTGTCCATCCAGTTATTTTCGGATAATTTATGTCACATTGTTCCCGTACGACGTGGGGTTGAGGGGGCAGCATTTAAATAGGTAGTCAGAGCTGAAAGATGTATCGTTCGAAACGCAGGACGTAAGGGGGAAGTGGATATATCATTCCTTGTTAAATCTACAAGATAGTAATAACGTGGGCGTGCTGCTGCGATCGAGACCGTCCCAGCTCCACCGTGAACGGGAACGATGTATTTCGAAATTCCCTATAATTTCTGCCACATATCGGCGAATATACGGTGCCTTTATATTATCGAGCAACCGGAGGCCGGGATAGAAAGGGGCTAAAGGGGGTGTTTCCCCTCCCCCGACTATGCTAAAGCACTTTGCCGCCGGACTAACTTACAGTTCACCCCTTCGCGGTCTTTGTTCCGCGAATTTATCGATTTCTTGCCCGATACCCGTTCGATACGAAAGGGAAGGGAACCAGGAAAAAGTCACCATTAATTTGCGGCTCATAAAGCGGGTCATTGTTTTCTCGCGCGGGATAAAAGTCGGGGTGAAATTTCGAACGCCAACGTAAAAGACACGGAAACTCGTTAATTAATTCGGTTCCTTTTTCGTTCTTTTTTTTTCTTGAATACGGCGGTTGGTAATTAAGGGTTTCAGAAGATTGTGAGATCGTGCCAATCGTTAAGGGAATAAATCTTCTGGTGAACTTCGTACGAGAAAAAGGGTATCTGGAATTTAAGACGACGATTTAATTTTTGTTCTAAGTATTTTAGCAATATTCTCTAAATCGTGTAACAAACTTTTTATTTTTACTGGTTTGATGAAAAGGTTCGGACAAATAGTATAATTGATGTTCTTGTATTTTGTAATTCACATTCGAAATTAAGTTTCATTGAAACTGTGCTATCTATACCGAGGTCAGTGACTAATTCATTGTTCCGTCAATTTGACGAGTAATTCATGCACGGGTATTTTACGAGCGACTAAAACGACAAGTGATAAAACGTTTAATAAAAATTGATACGAGCTCGGTTAGAAGGGGAATCTGTCATTAAAGTTTACAGTTACAGCTTCGGTCGAATAAGGGAAAAGGAACGAGTTTGATGATAACGTCGGATAAATTTAAAATAAAGTTATTTCAAGCGAAAGTACGGGTGCTGTAAAATTAAATTGAATTTAAGGCGTTTCCCTTCCACGTTACGACGTGGCACCTTTTATTCCGCTTTTACGTACAATTTCAGTCTATACGGTTTTCTTATCGCGAAGCTTATCCGGCTGATACTATCGGCAAAAGTATGAAAGGTGCGGAGAGCCGTGAAAAAATTTGCCTCCAGAGAGATTTGAACTCTCGACCCCTGGTTTACAAGACCAGTGCTCTAACCCCTGAGCTATGGAGGCTGTTGAAGTTTTTTTTTTCTCCAGCACGTCCGGCTATATCCCGACCCTAAACTACTTAATTTCTTAACACAATGTTCTGTTCCACCGTGAAAATAAACCGTAGCCGCGGAGATGAATTCTCGTTTCACGAGGTTGTTTTCCCCTCTCGAGATCTTGATTCGAGTGTCTATGGAAGTTATAATTCTCATTCGAGGCTGAAGTCCTAAATCTTTAAAGCGAGGTGTCTTCTAACTTATCTCTTATATTTCTTAAGTTTTATTCGCAGTAAAAGCTGAACACATTTTTCAGTTCCATTATTACGTATTCTTTTATTCTGTATTACCTTGTAACCAGGTAATCCTTTAAAGCCGTAGGTACAGTAACGAACAAGAGTTTAAGCCGACAGGACAATGTAAAACATAGTTTTATAGTATGCAAATATTATTCAGATACTTATTTTTACCATCATTATGGTAGCACATTATTTATTGATTAACATAGAATACAATTTTTATTTATCATGTTATTTTTCATTAACTAATTTATTTGTTTTCTTCAACCCTTTGGTCTTCAACTTTTGTCCGCTACTGTACATCCGAATGGTCGGTATTGTAACCGATCAGCGAAACTATACTCCACGATTTTATTTATCCATATCATAGAGAACGTTCCTGTAGAAAGCCTAACCCAATACCAATTTCGACCGTGGTGTAATTTTATCGAAAGCGTTCCAAAATGGAAAGGCGATAAACCCGGCAGACTGAAATGCAAACACGAAGCAGTGCCAATCGACCAGCCGTTGCAGTTGTCTCTTCCGTTTCGTCGATTTAGCGACAGAAGAGAGAGAGAGATTACGCGCGAAATCTGGTCTGTGGATCGAGGATTCCCCGCAGACGGTAATCGGCAGCCGAAGCGAGCGGATCGAGGCGCAGGCAGCTGGCGTTTGTCTTAAAAGTTAATTGTAACTGCGATCAGGGAAAGCAGCCGCAGATGTTTCGAATGCGAATTTTCGTTTCCGCCGCCACGGCGTGTCGACGACACCGAACTTCTGCAGTTTCAGCGGAAATAGCAGCAGCTGCCTCAGGTTCCGTCTTTGGATTACGCGTGCGCGGCAGCGTGTACTCGCCAGAGATCGAAGACGGAAAAAGGGGGACCGATAACGTTTCGCGGACGGCAGTTTGATAATTGCACGAGGGGAATCGTTGGCTCTGATACGCAAAGACATTTGCATGCTTAATTCGTTGCCTAATGGAATGAAAATTGAAGTTATTGTTATCGGTGTTCGTTAAACGCCTCCGAGAGAAGGAAAGAGATCACGACGATTATTCGAAGTTTAGGATTAAATTGGGTGGACTATCGAGGAGTTCGTGGCTGCTGCTCGAGGCTTCCTCGAAAGTTTGCTTTTTATCGTTAGGATCAAGTTGTTCTTAATTTTTGGGCTGTCTGTGATTGCAAGCGACAGATAAGTATAAATTTTTATAATTATGTATATACTTTTAGTCAAATTTAATATTTGATTCTTATTGATCTACGAATAATAAGATCTTACTAATCTACTAAAACAAGCACCTGTATTGCGGCTGAAAGTAAAGTTTCATTAATGTCGCATAGCAACGTAATATTTAACCTGTCTTTAATAAAAAGCTAATTTTCCTTATTATACTTCAATCTAATTCCCCTGTTTTCTTAGAAGATTGCAAATAAGGTTTAAACAGAAATTGTAGAGTTTACACAGAACTATGGCAAGGATAATGTACGTGAACATGCGACTTTTTCAGTGGCAGCAGTCTTTTAAGACGGAAAGAGAATGATCGGACGTCACGTCAACCTTTCCACCTCCCTGTTCCCTTTTATCAGTGCCATATTAAAAGGTTTTTCGGTCTGAATACCGAATGCACGATCGCGAACTAATTAGCATTTAATTAAGACCGGAGAACGTTCTATTATACATCGACAAATTCATTGTACGACCTTTTGTATAAATACTTCTACAGCGCTGTTTCTCGGAATTATTTCGGTTCGCCATTGACCCGTTCGGTAAAACGTCCAATGTTTTTAACGTTTTTCATCGACAATGTTTTATAGTCAATTGATAAGTTAATTAACAACGTAAAGAATCTTTCTCGCACATTGAATGTTATTTTAACCCTTGTAAAACGGAGCCGGGTCCATTTTAACCCAGCCATAAATGCTTTTATATCGTTTATCGTGTAATGGATTTGACTTTCATTCGTTCACTTTGATATGCATACAATTGGTTGTACATAAATTTCATACATGCAGTTGAAACCGTGAAAAATTTATGCACAATTATTTTTTACATTCAATCATCAAGATCGTCACAAATCCCCCCGGCATGCGAGGATTAACGAAGTAAATTAAAAATGTAGATTACTTTCATTTTAAATGCGTACACAAATGTTGTTCTTACATTTTACTTAATCCAGAATAAAAATTACCTTGCTTTAACGATCGAAATGAAATGTCCTGAACTCATTAAAATTTTTTATGCGTTCCGAACGTATATCTCGCGACAGATTTCATAGGATAATAAACGAAAGTAATTTTTCCTGTTCTAAGTTCGCTAAGGCGAAACTCATGCGAAAGGCAATTAATTTCTCTCATGTTTATTTCAGTCCTATTTCACGATCGAGTAGTTAAGATAATTCGATGCACAGTCGGACGGCAAGTATGCAAAGTAACTACTCACTGCATTGCGACAATCGCTCCCAACAAACTAAACATGGTCTCGTACGTTTAGTTTCGAAGTTGGACCGAGGAGAATCGATAAATTGTGGTCCAGTAGTTGGAAAGTTTGCGTTTTAACTAATTAGGAATTGCTTAAATTAACGAAGAATCGTTACTTAAGAGTCTTACATTAAATTAAATTGGTAGGATTAGTTCCCCTAGATATTTTACGCAGTATTTTTTACGCTACTAAAATAAGATTTAACCTTTAAAGCGTTGGTGAATACTTCTACCTTAACACGTTCCGTGCCACGTAGGACGTATACACCCCATGCTAAACTTTCCGTTTAAGCCATTGAGTGGGTATTCCCATTGTAAAATGAAGAATTTTTAACAAATTTTAATTATGCTTTTCTGCTATTGAAAAATTGTAAGGCGTACGTAGGTCAAAAATATTTAATCGTAAAAGTGTGGATCGTATACGCCCCACACGACATAAACGGAAAATCTTCAAAAAACGGTCTGGCACGGAACGTGTTAATGAAATGAAGGGTCAGAAAGTTTAAAATTAATGTTGGAAGACTTGAACCTTATAATAGTTATAAATTGGTAAAATCTATTCTTGATTCACTCTCTATCACGGTTATCGAAATATTATCTTTAAACTACATCCTACATCATGTCGGTACATGGTCTTTTCAAACCGTCTGTCTGTATACTAATCAACCGAAATGGTTTGAACAGGACCACTTTCACTGCCCGGTTAATTCTAGGCTAAATTACTGTCCCATTGTGACATTCGGCTCTACAACAAGGTATTTACTCTATCACCAGGCCTAAATCGATGCAGAGAGTGCCGGAATCTGTCATACAACGCGATAGATGACGATAACAGTTTGGATTAATTGCATGGTCAAGTGTGTTTGCTGCAACACGCGTAACAAGCATGTTCCGCAGCCTAGCGAAACAGATCATCGGATTGAGTTTAACAGCGACGCAGAATATTGTATACTTTAGCGTGCCACGGCAAATTATAACAGTTGAACCGAATAATAAAGCAACAGTTCGCTGGAGAAGCTTGTTGTCAGTGAAAATTGCATATCTGTGCTATGTCAGCTTTAAAGAACTCGTTTTCTAAAGGTTTTAACGACAAGAAACAAGGTAGAATGTAGAAAGAGGAAACGGTATGTTTTCAACAGAAAGATAAATATTTTTCAAATAAATAATCGTCTTTTTATGTAAGAAAGTAAGTTTGTTGTAGAAATTTGAAAATTCGCGAAAGAGAATTATTTGTTTTCAGGTTCAGTTAAAATTTCTGTCTCCTGTAACGTAAATATTTTCGCGATAGTTTCATGTTTTGTAGCTGTGTAATACCCAAGGTGCTCAATTATTCTCTTCCTCTCTGCGTTTTTTAATAACTGCGGAATTTTTTGCTCTTTATCATACTGTTTATGGTTTTTCTTTTCCTTTGACGACAGCGTCATCATTTTTCCCTTATTGCACCCTTTGTGCTGTGCTCTCGTCGCCATCGTGTTCAAAATAAATGTCCACTGAAGAAAACTGCGATGTCGTGTCCTCCCTCGAACCTTTTCGTATCTTTGGGAACAATTATTCGCGCAAGATACGCGTCGGGATTTTAAAAATATAAAATGAAAAACCTGTTTCAAGCTAATATTATTATACGGACACGAACACTCCAGAATATATTCAAATGCATTGTAGATTTCATTTCATTACTCTTTGCATAAAGTTTCCGCTCTGATAATGAAATTCATAGAAATACCAAAGATAGGAAAATCTAAAAAGAACGAAACTACAATATTCAAAAATATAAAATTTCTATTCCAAAAAATCATTCAAAATATCATTAAAAAAATATGTAAAATTCCTGAATCTCTCCTAAACAAAAAAGAAAATTAAAAATAATATCTGAAAAGAACGAAGTCACAGTATTTAAAAAAATAATATCTGTTTTAGAAAGTTCAAGTTTTCCCTTTCCTAAAATATCTAAAAAAATTATCAAGAAGATTAGAAAATTGCGAAAAATCGCTGATTCTCCACGTTAATTTTCCCTAAGCCCTCGTATCGCTACAATAGACCTCTGATCGCGTAACAAATCCCTCCTTCCGTCGCGGATACATATTTCCCGGACGAGAGAATTACGCGTCGCTCTTTCACGGCATTTTTGCCTCATTTCCGTGACGCTGCACCATCTCTCGCGTTCCTGTTTCATGATTAATGGACCTGTCCCCCCATCTCTCCCCCTCTCTCCTCTCTTATCCCGTATCTCGAGGCTGGAACGGTTCGAAAAAGCGCGGCAAATAGCCTTCTTCCGGGGTAACACGGTCAACAGAGCGGAGATAGTGGTACGTGCGAAGTCGATTATTGCAGGCATGCGGAAATCGATACCTAATTATCGGTCGAGACACGCCACACACGAACTGCTGCGGGAATCTCCTTGCTGCACCCCCGTTCACTGGCCTAGCTATTTCGTGAATGCGCCGAGCCTGGTGTTCGGCGGATCGACGTTAAATCGGTCGAGCTTTGGTGTTCTCGAACAAGATTATCACCTACTGCTTTTGATCAAGCTAAGCGTGTAGCCAGAGAATTCGTAGATAGTGCAGACACGATTCTTTTGTTCGTTGAACAGTGATCGTACGTGGAGGATGAAATTATCTTTCGAAATTGGGGGAGGGAGACGAGTAATTAATTAATAACGCGTTCATTTGTGGTTAGAAACCGTGAATATTTTGTGTACACTCATGAGAATTTCCTATGCTTTTCGGTTTTTAATTTCGGTAACAGTATAGCAGACTCGTTTTCTGAAATTAAATAGCAGCTCTCGTTTGGAATATAAAACCGAAGAATATGGTTTTTGCTTTTGATAGATGATACACGAGTTACCTGATCTAGCAAGTCAGCAGCCGACCAGTTCTTTTCCTTTCCACCTATAAAATGATACCTCTGTTCCTCCACAGTTTTATTACACGATATCTGTTCGCAGCGATCGTTCCCATTAAATTTATTCGAAGAAGCGTGTTGGAGAAGTAACCCTTTTATCGTTAACAATATCTTTGTAAAATAGTTTACAATATGCTTGAATGCAGCAATAATTTTATTCTCTTGCCGTTAAACCGAAATCGCCAACTTCATCATTATTCATCATCAATGTTTCTGGTGTCTCAGAAATATCCATTGAACTAATCAAAATAAATTCTACTATCACCAAATTCATCCATAGAGTGTTTCACAACCTCAATCGGTCAAAAGATACAAAAAAGGAGAGCAATTCCATTAAAAATAAGTGCATTACACGACGCTCCTTACCCCTAAGTTAACCCTTTGACTGATATGGATGCGTATATGTGTCTGACAAAAGTTACTCGCGTGAATTATGGACTCGTATATGCGTTTGTCAATTTTTCCTCGCTCTCATTTAGAGTAACCCAATTGCTAATAGAGCTTCACGTGGAGCACTCCGACCGGAAGTATTTAGCAGTGAAAGGGTTAAAATATCATTTTTCGTATGAATCAATCGTTCAAGTAATCAAGCGTCACAAATATGTAACGCTTGTAACAAACGCGTTAAGATGGCCGAATAATAACCGGTCAAAACTCCTGCTATATGTTTCTATTTCATTATTTCGCGTGAAACGCACAGTATTCGAATCGCATTTATTTTTTTGCGTAACGTATAACATTTCGTGGGAATCGGATTATCGGACGGGAGGCAGCTGGAGAAAGAATCCGGTATCCGATCGTATCGGATGGTCTGACACGATCGTGCCAATCGTTTCTTCCCTGCAGCAGCGTTTATCGTGTTATCCGTCGTGTCAGTTAACAAGCGCGATGGCGGAAACACGCGAGAGCTGCAAAAGCTGCGACCGAACTCCCTCTTCTCCCCCTCGCCTACCCCTTTAAACGGCGAGAGGCCGTATTTTCTCGGGTTTCGTTTGAAATAATGTGTTTCAGAACAAAATTACTGCTCACGGATATAATACTTCGGGGAATTCGCCTGAACGAGATGAAGGTGAACGGGCATTCGCGAGGAAGCGATGGACGATGCAGCTGTGCATTATACGGAATCGATTTCGGTTTCCTTCTAACGTGTACATGGACGCACGTATGAAACTGTAAACGTTTGGTGAATCGTTTACGCGATAATTCGTTACTGCGATGGGGTGAAGATCTTAGCGCAAACATTGGTCGCTTAAATTTATTTGGAGATTTTTTAGCTTAGAATATGCTCTACGAATAACAGAATAGTTCTATCGTGGACATAATTCTATGGCCAAGATTTATGGTGGCAACGAACTGCCACAGTGTATTAAGAATTTATTAAAAATTATACTTTGGAAAAGCAGAAAGTGCATTTGATGAACTGTGAACAACACTAGTTCAAGACTGACTAACTAATAACAAAAGTAAATAGAATCAATGGCAACTCCCTTGTTGTGGGAAAAAATGGAAGATCCCCCCATTCGGTTGGCTAAGTGTTGAAATGTAAAATTTAATGAAAAAATGTAATTTTATTCATTCGAAACGCTGCAAAGTACAGTGATCGAAATCAGTTATTTCGTTGAATTCTAAATTCAATTACTTAGCGGAAAAAGAAATTAAGAAGGAAGCGTTCGTTGATCTACATTTTTATCACTCACCTGATCCACTTGTTGCTCTACACCGATGCAAATATCTTAAGCATTCAGTTACCACTCGTTCATTCTACAAAGAGGAAATAAGAAGCGCACGGGTCGTTGAACAACCTCAAACTTCTCGACTTTTCAACTGTCTCAGACCACAGAGCTCGCCGTCCGAAAGTCTCGCATTGACCGTGATTTATCCGTGTAATTCGTGTGCGGTGATGTTAGCAGAGGAAACAGCAGTTGTCAGATGCACAAAGAGATCAAGCGAACGCTAATTGCTTTTTCCGTGCGGAAGAACGCGATCTTCTTTCCTCCGCGCTCCGCGAAGAACACGGATTTGGACCTCTTGGGGCTGACACGAAAATGTTTAACGAAATTCCTCTGAAGCCGCGCGCTGTCACGAGAATTTTATCGCGCTCGAGTTGAAGCAGGCAGACAAAATTAAGAGAATTCGCTCGGAGCTTTTAGCTGAAGGTCAGATAAGAGGGGTTCATTGCGCCTGCAATGCGGTATTCAAATTATTTCGACGAAACTTGTTTTGCACGACTCGGTCGATTTACCTTTCTACGAACGCGAGGCTTGTTACGTGTTTTATTTTTTGCACAGTTAACGATCAATTTCTATCGCAACATTAAATGAAACTTTGATCGTTTACTTTCAGTTGACGGTAAAGCAAATTACTTTTGGGAGACGGTTAATTAATATTCCTTTTTATAAGTTCTACAAAGCTTTAATGTCTATCGGAGAGTGGCCATTTACCTGGAGAAGTGAGAGTAGAAATCTAAGAAATAGCAGGGATAAATTTCAGACATTTAAGTGGACAACACTATATCAAAAATTAATTTGGCTCGGGGAACTACTAACATTTCTCTTTTTAATGAATTTTGGTTAAGGTTTTTTCCAGTCTTATGGTTAACTAACGGTAAGAATGCACATAATATGCAAAAATGTCCACCTCATACATCCTCAACTCCTTACAGGATGAAATAGAGATTAATATCTATAGGTTCCGTCTAGTAGTAAGGACTAGACATCCGCAGCCTGGCTACAGAAACGGAATCGGCGAGGTATTGAGGTTTTAGGTGACCGAGATACAACTTCCTAGGGAACTTTCCTTTGCTCGCAGTATAGGGACACGCGGAAAGGGAGCTGGGAAACGGTAGTCGCGCGGCACGTGACTTACGGCTTGGCGTACGTATATCGTCAAGAACACTGCAGTTCCGGTGGCGGTAAGAAAGCGTCGAGTGTGGAATATAAACTTTAACGGATGGCTTCTTCCGCGGTGGCGTGTCGCACAAGCGATCCACAGCACCTCTGTCCTGTTCCCGCAGCTTCTTCAACGCGATCCTGCCCCGCGCCTCGGATAGATCGTTTCGCTGCGTTTCGCGGACACGTTATCCTTTTCTCTGCGTCTCAGCAGAATTTAACGCACCATATAACGGTACTTGAACGAAAGAGTCCTGTGCGATCCCTATTTAATATTTAGCCAACCGAATGGGGAGATCTCCTATTTTTCCACAACAAGGGCGTTGCGATTGATTCTATTTACTTTTGTTATTAATTTTGAACTAGTGTTGTTCATGGTTCGTCAAATGCATTTTCTGCTTTTCCAAAATACAATTTTTAACAAATTCTTAATATGCGATGGAGAGTGTTAGGTGTGACACCGTGCTGTTAGCTAAATATTAATAAGCTCGGTGAAGTGTTAACCCTTTGACTGCTAAATACTCCCGGTCGAAGTGCTCCAAGTAGCTGGCGCTCTATTAGCAATCATGTTGCTCTAAATGGGAACGAGGAAAAATTGACAAACGCATATAGGCGTCCGTAATCCGCGCGAGTAACTTTCGTCAGACGCATGCACGTACCTATAGTAGTCAAAGGGTTAACATTAGAGAACCACCGAGGTGGTCGAAACGAATAATTAGTAATATTTCAGGGGGAACCTTATAAATCTACTACGATACAAAATTTACATTAAGTACACTTTCGTACAATTTACGGTCTAATTTCTTTGCTACAAATAAGCATATTTTAGACATCGATTATTAGAGATTATACGCTATTTTAGAGCAGTTTACATATTAGGTTGGTTTGCCTCAAAGACTTTTCTTTTAGCGGCGATTCCATCCTGAGAAGGTTTCGACGATAAATATGTACTATTTGATTATCTAAATGCAATTATGCAATTTTTTTCAAAACACTATTAGTTGCATTTTTTAACAGAACAATGCTGTGTGATTTGTCGTTCTTTTGCCAGATGCCGTGCAATTTGTCAGCGACCACAGATACTCCAAGCAATATTGCTATTTTTTTTTATGGGGTAATCAAGCGTGTATTCATTGCTTGTTTATCACGACGTGGTTAGCTATGCTTTATCGCTTTTGTCGCGTTAAATCCGAGGTTTTACGTAACGGAAGTGTTATCAAGCGTAATCAAAGATGTAAGACAGTCGTAACAATAGATTGCCAAGCTCGATGAATTTTCAACACTACTCACTGTTAACGTCTGTTTACTATTTGACACTGTAAACTTATAAATTACTAAATTACCGATCATTAAAAATTTATACCAACGAAACGGTTGAACGTTGTCAGTAAATTATCGACGAACCAAACAGACGTTCCTATAAACAGCAAAGTACAATTAAACGTTTCGATTATTCCGTTGGGAACATGGAAAACATCAAAGACACATATCTCAAAGTTCTCTTCAATCGCAACACAATACCTCAATTTGCAAACGAAACGGGTAAGAAATCAATTATCGTGGAAGCACGATTTCTATTATTAATTTCAGTACAAAGTTGTTGCCAGACGATCATTTAACGGTGGATTAAAGTCCCCGTTAACGATAAGCATCGTGTTTGAATGAACGCAATGGTTCAGAATAATCTCAGCGTCTACGGTTGGTCTTTCCTCGAGATCCTCCTCAGAGATAACCCGTTCCCTGTTAATCATTGCTGCGTGATATCTTGGCATTAGGAGTTCCCTCCGTCGTGCAGAGAAACGCAGGATGTTCATGACGTGGAAACCCGACGAAGCCGGGATGTCGATTAATTGTTCGAGTGTATTAATTAAACGATGATTCATTCTTCCACGTTTATGCTCCTTTACTCGTTCACCTCGTTTCGTGTTCTCTTGCTAAATTGTTACAAAAGGCTAACTTTTCCCTTTTAACGCGATTAAACGAATTTTTCAGATAGTTTGCTGCTAATGAGTAAAATTATGAGAAATACTTTTTTGATCGTATAATCAAACGTATGGTGGATGTCACCATTTTTTCTACAAAGTCATTATTAACTGAAATATTTGAACTAGAAGCAAGAAATCATCGATATACTTAAAAGTTGCACGTTTTACAATATTTATTCTTTTTCCTTTTTTTACACTTTTTAGAATTTAAATCACTATTATGTAGGTTTTAGTTTCACAATAAGTAATAGCGTTAGACAACTGCTTCGCCTATCATTTTGTTATTCAAAATAAGCACTTTAAACGTCAGTGGACGAGAAGTAGTCATTCACTTGAACATCTTATTACGCTTATTATGCTTTCTCGCACCGAGTGCCGACTACTTGCCTTCCATTTATTGCGGAATATGTGCCTCGGGACACGTAAAGCATTTATACACGTCTCACGTTTCATCGAGAGAGTAACGCCCGTTTCCAATTTACATACTCGCGGCCCGCTCGTCGAATGCGCATTCACCTACTCGCGTACGTGATTCGCGGATGGACGTACGCGATCAAGATCCCGATTCGTTTCGCGAAACAACATTTCCCTTTAACGCAATAGCCGGCCCCCTTTGATCGAAGCCTCTGGCTGCCAGCAACATCGAGGTTATTCGTGGCAAATATTCCTTATTCTTTGTTTTCTCTGAAAAGAAACGCTTTGAACCGAACAGGTTTGGATTGAGCTAAAAATTTGTATCTAGGTTTATCCGTGGGTATTAATATTAATTTATCCGCATTTTGAAGAAACGTTTCTTTTGGGAAATTGTTTTAATTCAAGATTTTAGAGGGGAACTCAATTATTTGTTGATTTGAAATACTGAAGAAGAATCCTAGTGCGATTTCACAATTTCTTTACTGTTTTTTAAGAACTGGAGTCTTAAGGATGATATTATTAACCCTTTCACATGAGAGGTGACTGTTAGTCGTCTAATGATACTAACTTCAAAAATTTTTAAATTCCAGATATTTATTAGGATTCGCTTATATTAAACGTCATTTAGTTTAGTTAAATAATATACTAAAATTTACATATGTGACTATTTATCCTCTGTGTCTGACTAACAAACAAACTAACTGAAGTCTGAGAATTTTCGAAGCTATCATTTGGTGACTGACAGTAATCTCTCGAGCGTAAAGGGTTAATTGTCCAACTTAAAAAAATGAATTCCTTTTTTTTATAATCCTTGAATTTGTATATATTCTTTTTAAATTACTATTCTAAGTTAAAAGGAATAAAAAGAAAAAAAAGTTGTAAATTGGAAAAGTTGTAAACTTTTTTTAAAAATTTCTCGCGATTGCTACAACCGTTATAGTTCTGTCGAGTACATAAAACTCTGTTAATCTTTTAACGGCATGTCTCTGTACACTACCCAAAAATATACACAGCGAGGTGCAAGGTCGATATCACCGGACCCGTCTGGCTCGTGTTTCAAACTTTTGTCAGTCAGCTTTGGGGTTTCCGACGAACCTCCGCGTTGATTTATGTATCCCAGATGAGTTGATCTGAATATATTTCTATCGAGACTTGTACTCGCGATAAATACAGTTCACAGCGGATTGAACCCGTGTGGGAGAATTTGGACGTGGTTGGATTAATTACACGTCGGAAATAAGATTTATATCTTACGAGCTAGCTAGTATCCCACCTCATAAATCTCACTGCATTATATTTTTATTTCGCCCTGGCTCGATAAAATCGCATACCATGTTCCCACTGCTGGTAGCGACGAAGATGACAGCATGAATGAATTTTTCTTATTCGAATTACAAGCAATCTACTTGTAAATCATTTTTTAGCATATTCGTCACACGAAGAAGCGCAAATTAAAATTTTGGCGAAGAATAGGGCTACACGGCTAGCAGGTTAATAATTGATCGATAGATCATTGCTTTGAAAATTTGTTTATGGGAAGCTAAAAGACATCCTACCGCGCTAAATTATTTTCTACGCTAATTGTTCCATTAACACTTAGCCAACCTAATGGGGAGATCTCCCATTTTTTCCTCAATAAAGAGCTGCCATTAATTCTATTTACTTTTGTTATTAATTAGTCTTGAACTAGTGTTGTTCACAGTTTGTCAAATGCATTTTCTGCTTTTCTAAAGTACAATTTTTAATAAATTCAACACTAGTTCCTAATTCCTCATCAAAGTGTCACCATTAAACTTTTCTTAAAAAGTTAAAGATATTTTCCCTTTTAACACTTAGCCAACCAAATGAGAAGATTTCCCATTTTTTCCTCAACAAACAGCTATCATTGATCCTATTTACTTCTGTTATTAATTAGACTTGAACTAGCGTTGTTCGCAGTTCATCAAATCCATTTTCTGTTTTTCCAGAGTACGATCTTTAATAAATTCAACACTAGTTCAGGACTAACTAATAACAAAAGTGAATGGAATCAATGACAGTGTTTTGTTGAGGAAAAATGGGAGATCTTCTCGTTCTGTTGGCGTTAGTGTTAAAATCCTCTACCGTCACCAACAATATACTTCCTGGCGGGTTTATCCGAACTTACTCCATTAAAACATCGACCTATCCCTGGCCAGTTTTCGATTCGAAAGCAAATCAGAACCCGGCTGATCGATTAGATCCCGATTTCAATTCACTGGCAAGTCGATCAGGTCGCTTTATCATGCAGCAGATTATTGTATCGGCCACTAGTTTGATTACTGATTGAACTGGAAGTCCTGTATCGGTCCCGGGGACCCGTGTTAGCGAAGTCAGGCGCGCCGAGTTCCTACGGGATTGGTTACGAAGTTTCGGCCAAGTTAAGATTAGTTAAGATACCGCGACCATCGAGTCCCTCAGCTCACCGCAGCTTCTCTCGAACCTGTGCCATCTTTTAACTTTTTTCCCCTCTCCACCGTCCATTTTGCTTTTTCCCCTCGAACTTCCGCCTTTCTTCCCGCCTATCCATCAGACAAGCCAGGACACGTTGTAATTGGCAAGCCTGCCCGAGGAATTTTCAGCTCCTTCCTTAATGTTTCGTTTAGAAATGGGTGAAAATGTTACTCAAAACAGTAAATAGTCTATTTCATATTGTATAGTAACCATAACTTTCAAACTAAAATATCTGATCTGTTAGGAAGAATTTTTAGAGTAGCATTCAAAAAGAGTGTTTTATTTGAAAAATAGGAAAAGATACCAGAATTTTAGGCTGATATATTTCTTTCGTCTTAATCTCATTATTTCCAATAAATATTAAAAATACTGTATTTGTGGAAGCTTTACTTTCTATTTGAAATGCTGTTTTACTTGAACCATACATCATTTGTTACTTAAATTGGCATTTGAAATGTATTACTGAAACTAGTTACTCTGGTCTGTTTCCAACCATGGGTTTAGACAACGGTCACCATACAAGAAGTTGGGGCGAGTGAAAGTTGCCGCACCTAAGCACTTCGAATGGGACCAGGTGAAACTTAAAAGTTAGTAGAAACAGCCGATTATAGTCAGCCATGGAAATCGCCGATGACACTTCTCTGGTGAACCTGTTATTTTGGTTACACAATCACTCACTCAGGTGAATTACGGTTATTATATGCCAGCTTCGATGCTGCATCGTCAACGATTTGTTTGAATTGCCTTCCAGTTTTCTTCCTCTCCATTTTACACATTTTGCGGCAACGTTAAGAGAAATGAATTCAGCAAACTACAAACTGCAGAGTCTTTGATTACCTTTAAAGGTATTCTTCTTTTTCTACGTTTTAAACTATATAAAATTTGCCTACGTTTTATCTTAAACACGCATCCTAGCAACAATCCAAAGTACAAGTTTCATAAAGCAGTAAATTAACTCGTTAATCGTCCCGATATAGGAAGGCGATCATTTCGTACCCGATTTAGAGAAATAAACAAAGTTTAGAGAAAATTTAATCGGTACTTCTGCATTACATTTTATCCTTAACCATGCAATCAATGTAACTTTCGTGTCTCTTATAACATAGTGATTATTCTCGTATCTCATTAGTTAAACGTCTAAAGTGCGTTCAAAACGGAAACAAGTATTTAATGCATTTCAAGTAATTTGAATGCTATATATGCGTTTAGCAAAATCTAGTACAATATTATTTCTCTATGTGGCAATTTGTTACTACTCTCTAATTGGCAGTCGCTGTCTCCGTTCCTTGGAATATTCAACACTCATATGCGTTTGTTTTCCGATCTTCCACTTACTGCAACACAATTACCAGCGTATGAGTAACAATAATCCACGCAAAACATTTCGACCTAGAGTATTCAGCACTCAAAGGGTTAACAGGGAGAGAAAGAGAGAGAGAGAAAAATAGACAGGAGACTCGAAGTGGCTCGCAAAATAATTAACATTCATAGAAGCTGTCACCGCGCGACAGCTATCGTGATAGTTCACGCTGCGGCGATCACAATAAAAATGTCCACCAATTACGCGTAATTTATCACAGGCTCACGCGGAAATGTCCATTTTCAATCAGTCACCGTCTCGTTCTCCTCCCACTTCCCCTGGGAAAACTCTTCCTTTCCATCGTCGCGGATGATTTAAACGTCGCGGCGTTGTATCGGCCGTTTAACGGAGACGTTATTAGCCCAAGGTTTCATACTGATTATTGTTCATCAGCACAAGGAATCACAAACGTTTCCAAAGGCTATAAAAGATAGGACAGAGGCCAGACCGATTGCCAGTATTTGATAGACTTTCGGTATCACGAAGTCTCGTCCCGTTGATCGGATCTCGATGTAGGCGTTTCGTTTTCAACGTTGTCGCGTTTAAACGAACACGTTGTTGTGCAAAAAGCGGAGAAAAATACACTTTTGTTGTTACGTTCTTGCAGTTTGTCGGTGGAAGTTTCAGTTCATGTTTATCGTCTGTTTTAATCGTGCGCCAGCATGATTTTGACTTGTTAACACGTTCGGTATTCTTTTTTTTTTTTAGTGGTTCTGTTGAATCTTGTTTTATTGTAACAAGGAGATACAGTGGATCGATTTGAAAACTGTGGGTGATCGGTGGGTGAGTGCTTCAGTCGTATTTATTTCTTTCTGTTTTGTTTTAAGATTAAGGTGTTTCCGTTAGAAATGTTTAGTTGGCATTATAACAATTATTAAGCTGTTAAGTGTAATTTCGCGAAATTCAAGTTCCTGTTTTTCTACATTTCAATCCGCTTTGTTATTACAGTACACGGGTAACATGCAAAACAGTAATAAATATCACTATCGTGCGTCCAAATGTTGATTTTATACAGGGAAAATGGTGAGGCAAGATTCATAAACTTGTTTTCGAATATTTTTCCTTTTTATCCACAACCAATATTTTGCCCCACGTACGTGTTCGAAATACATATTGCAAACGAATTGTATTTGATTACACCTGTACGCACGACGGATAAAACGAAACGGATTTTGTACAAATTCCACGAATTTTAAAACGTTACGTGGAATTTTAAATATCTTCTTGATTTCACGCTTAAAATAATTTTTGATAATTCGATGTTTTCCAGTATCACTACAATTAAACGTTTATCGCTTCTTTGTTTGCCAAAAAAATAGTGTATTTATCTCGATAAAATTCTTATCAAACTGTTAACGCATTATAATTCTTCTGACTGGTGTCATATATGAGTAACGCGAATGTTTTCTTTCTAGGAAATTAATAACACGAGGCAATGAATTTACGAGAATCAATCGATATGTTGCACAACTTGTTTTCATATTCTAAAGCGTTTTTTTATTCGTCTAATCCTGTCTCACGACGCATTCCATTTCGTTGTTCATTCTCTAAGATATACGAAATTTTAGATTCAATTTTAATTTTACTATGTTTATGTGTTATATCCATCTTTTTTCTTTTTAACCCTTTACGCTCGAGAGGTGACTGTTGGTCACCAAATGATAGTTTTGCAAATTCTCAGACTTTGGTTAGTTTGTTTATTAGTCATGCTCAGAGATTACGTAGTCATGCATGTCAATTTTAGTGTACGACCTTAACTGAACTAAACAACATTTAATATAGGCGAATTTTAGTAAATATTTTGAATTTGAAAATTTTTGAAGTTAATATCGTTAGACGACTAACAATCATCTCTCGAGTACAAAGGGTTAATACTTCTATCTTCCTGCTTTACTTTGTTCGCTCTTCTCTGTTTTCATGTTACCTTATAGAGGGCATTTGCTTGTAAATAAATACAAAAAAAAAAAATAAACATTAGCAACAGAAAATAAATATCCAACTCTCTTCATTTTTAAAAAGCTCAACGTTGTACAATAAGTTCCGATCATCCCTTATAGATCACTCTTAAACGATCGCTTTTAACAACCGCCCACAAGCAGCTGGTGCGACGTAAAATTCGCAATTAAAAAACGAAACCATTTGAAACTTATTTTACTACCCGCAATAAGTAGTGTACACCCAGTGTCTCGTTTCTTGTCCTCAGATTTAACGCCAGTCCGCCGAAAAACGTCCCCGAATCCCCGTCATTTCGTAACGAGCGGCTTTTTGCAATTACACGACGGAATTAACGACACCGGGGCGAGATGTGTGCCGGTGCCGCTCCATCGGGACCGGGGAAAAAAGTAGACTTCCGGTTCTAATGGGGACCGGCACGAAAGCCAGTCTCCGCCCGGAAATGGTTTTAACGAGGTGGTTCGAAAGGCTACCCCGGGAACACCAGGTGGGGGGGAGGGGGATGGGACACGTTGGAGCGCGAAGAATCGCACGCAAAAACCACGTGTACACGAGCTGGTGCACGAAATTGTTCCCGTTGGGGATGGAAACCCCAGTCTGTGCATCGTGTGTTGCCTATCGGCGGGGTTTCCGTCGAAATTACAATGCTTACAAGCAGGATCGATCAATTGCGTAAAATGGGAAACCGAGAAAAAAATTAGAAGTTGAACGCGCGAAATGGAAACTAATTCAAATTTAACTGGACTCCGAGCCAGATTCAATCCGAATCCAAATCGATCCTAACCTTTGAATCTATATTCAACTTGATTAAAACTTAACGTGTACTCAATTGGAACCTAATCCGAACTCAATTCTAACGTAATTCGAAAGCAATCTAAAGTTGAGCATCACTTTTAAAATAAAAGAAATTGAAAGATTTAGGAAGAATGGAGTTGAGAGGTTTAAGTATCGCTGTTTAGTTGTATACGAATAGGGGCTGGTGTTTTGTGTGTATTTAACTTCTAAATAATTATTAAAATTGCGTGGTTAGCACAACAAGTTAGAACTCGAAAAAGAACGAATGTCGTCGTTGTCGTTACATGGGTTTCCGTTGAACAGAAAAGGGTTAATCAAAAAAGAGAAAGAGAGAGGGAGAGAGAGAATCAAGGTCGGCAATTAGGGGAACAAGAACGCAGTCCAAAGTCCCGTCATTTATTTTATTAATCATTTATTTCCCGCGACAGCCAGCCGGGGGTTGAAGCGTATTTACCCGGTAATGAGCGTCTGGAGTTCTTTCCTCTCTTATCCTTTTCTTTTTCTTTTTTTGCTCGTGCTAATTAGGTTCCTGCCTCGTTCCGTTATGCTTGAGACCGAGCGTCTCAAGATCTGCTTATTGGGTTCTTTGAATGCTTTACGAACAGAGCGCCAACGATATCGTGGCGGCCAAATAACTGGAACGTGTTTTATGCCAACAAAAATACCCCTTTGTGCGCGAACTTTCGCGTGTTTCAGGCGGCAACGTTGAGAGATTAATTAAATCTGTCGATCTGTTCGAATACATTTCGATGTTGCTGATGAACGTCAATGATTAGGAGATATAATGTATTCATCTACATGTAGACGTTTAAATGAAAACTTGAGGAGAATTTTCGATTCAATTATCGAAGAATTCAGAATTTATCCGATTTTTTTGTTAGTTTTGCATATCACCGCTTTTCACAATTTTTCGTTATTGTAGCGTTATAAAAATAAAATTTAAGAAGTTAAGAAGTGGAAATGATTGCAATACTGTGAATAACTTTAAACTACGATACCACATTATTTTTCAGAAATCCTATTCTTTCTTAAACGTTACAATTCTTTTAGACTTTCTTCCAGATTTTGTCTATAAAAGAACGATGCAAACTTCCCACTTTTAACAAAGCAACAACAACAGTAATTGCATACGAAACACCATATGAAAAAACAAACTGTTAAAGTAGAAAGGATGGACTTGGGAAATAAAACAAGGGCACTGCGTTTTCAGGGTAAGAGCGACCATAGTTGTTCGTATCGCTCTCGAGACTAGGTTTCTTTTTATCTTTTCCTTTTACCAAAGTTAACCCTTTCGCTACGGGAGGATTCTTCGGCGCGCAACTCCCGCTGAACAAGCCACCACGCCAAAAGTGTGCACTTACGGAACAATTGCAATTACCCGTTGTACGTTCAATACCGCGGAATCTTACGCAAAACGTAACTATAATCGGTCGCAGAAAGGAAAGGATTCAAAAATTATCGCATAATGCAATAATACTTTGTTCGCGAAATTTCACGGAGTGACTATAGTCACGTAGCGAGCGTCAGTCGTTGGGTGACTATAGTCATTACTCGTAGCGAAAGGGTTAAAGGGGTTAGCCTCAAGACGCAGCTCAAGCCTACCCAAGACAGTTGGCCCTCCCTGAATTTTTTCGTATTTTCCCAGGTTTTTTTGGCCAGATGAACCTGTGCAATCCAACACGAACCGTACACCAGAAAGGTGTTCTTGACGAGATCGATCGTCAGCAAATCGAACGTGTCAACGTACCTGCGGGCACAGATCGGACGCATCGATGTATCTAACGATGACGTATCTGTGTCGTGGCGCGTCGCTTTCATTTTTGGCTGTCATTTCCGGAAGTTCCTGTTACGACCAGCTTCCTCAACGATTCCCAGTGACGTATCACGGTGTATCGAGAGCAAGGATATTTTAGCGGCTTGATGGACGACGCGCGGGATGGAACCGTCTTGCCGCACAGAATCGAACGCGATCCGGTTTCGCGACGGAGCGTTTCAATATTTCATCGAATCTATAATTCGATTCGCTCTGCCCCTCCACCCTCTCCCTCTGTTACCCCTTTGTTCCACGCAGAATATGATTGACGCTCCATTGTTCGATCCACGAAGAATGCTGGATGTAGCGAACCAACTTGCTAGCAGATCGATGATTTATTCACGCGAGGGGGAGGAAGGAGGAGTATTAGCCGAGGAGAATTACGCCCTTGCCTGGGCGATTATTAGCGTGAGCTTAAGTTGCTAGCTTAACCTGAGATCGTCTTTTCGGTGGTTAGGTTTGATTTATTAACAATACAGCGATTGGAGGTACCTTGAATACCCAATCAATTTGTTAGACGTGGAAAGGTACCACTCGATTTGAAGGAGGATAAAGCTGTTAAAAATTCGACACAGTTGATATTCATTTTTCTTTTTTTTTTCCGATTCGCAACGTGGCGTGGATTCGAAGTTTAATCCTTCTTTTTTGACACGCTCGCGGACGGCTACTGCATATGGAGTGTTTTCGTTTTGTTCCGAGGGGTCGTGCGAAGTGCACATTTTTTTTTTTTAACAAATTTTATAGCGAAAACGGTGGAAGAATTTGCAAGCAAAATTATTCGTCTGATCTACTTTTACAAGACCTACTACTACTACTACTACACTACTACGATTACTTTTACAACAGGTATAGGAATTCAGCTCTAGTGTTTGTGTTGTTGAAAACAGAAGTCGTTACTGCGTTTGCGGTATTCATTGAAATTAAATTCATGTATCAATACTATATGCAAATTCAAATACGAGCTTCTAGTTTATTCGTTGGTCACTTTGGTGTCGCGTATTTAACGACTGATACATTCAACGATCGATACACGATTGCAACAAATTACGATCGATCCTCGACACGAGTTTTGAAACTCACATTCGAGACGAAAAATACGTCTAAGCGTGATAGGTTGCCGGGGCAAATTCAAAACGGAGGAGAACGGTCTAGCGAATAACAAGCTGATTTGAATAGATCTTCCGAATTCCTTAATTGCTTTACCAACTCCATAACTTGGCTTGGTTTCAAACACCGGGAAAATTAACAAGATTTGCTGCTCGGCTGTTCACGTTTTTCGATGGCACGTTATTTCGCTTAAACTCTGCATTTCATTTACGCGGAGCCAATTTCTTGTAATCAGGTTAATGAGTTACAAACTCCAAGACAATTAAGTGTTTTTTCGCGGAAGCATAACAAAAGCGGTCGTACAGTTTTATTTGAGAACGTAATTATACGTCGTCGCACGTGAAATGGCGAAAATGTCGAAAGTGCACGGAGTACGATCAATTTTGCGTCGAACAACGTAATACCAAGGGCTCGAAGCAAATTTCATCACATTTTAAATTCATATTTTTGCAAACGTAAATTTGTTTTATCCTCGGAATATTATAATATCCGTTGTACTTCGGTTTTTTCTCGACATTTTTAGCGGCAACATTAATAAATATAAAACAAACGCAAAGTACAGAAACAATTAGTCTTATTTCGTCTTCATTGTACGATATATCCATAAGATGTAACCCAGAACCGACCATTCGAGGGTTAGATCGTAAGGAAATGAGCTAGATCGCGAAAAGCGAAGTTACTATAATTTAAAAAATAGAAAAAGGTTCGTTGACTTATAAGGGAACATATCGAAATGTCAATCACCAATTTTGATGATATTCAAATACGATGTAGTCCTCATGAGAATATTTCACACGTATTTTTTTTTTACCGGCAATCGTGCACGTTGAAGGGGTGAAAACTGCCTCTAAAGTTGGGGTTGCAAAACCTACTTTGACAAATGCCTTTAATAAATAAATATTCAACAAAAAAATTAATACATGACTAGAAAGAGTGAAATAAAATATGCTATTTTTATTATACCGTTTAAAGAAATAGACTTTTTGCAGAATCGTCTAACCAATCGAGTGCCCCATTTAAAATCATTAATTTCATCGATTTGCATAATCATTCTATCTCTAACAATTTCCAAGATATTCGTCGAAACAGGGCCCCAACTTCACAGATAGTTTTCATCCCTTCAACGCGCACGAATGCCGATAAAAAAAAAAGACACTTGTGAAATATTTTCATGACGGTTACATCGGATTCAAATATCATCGAAATCGGTGATCGACACTTCGGTGCGTCCCAGTGTCGGGCCGTTTTCGCAATCACCGGCACGCGACGAAGATAAAGCCGTCGAAATTTATTCAGATTTGTGGATTTCGCACACGGCCACCGCGTAACCCGCTGTGCGTCGTGTTGCCGCGCTTGCGAAGGGGTCGCAGCCGAGTTCTCGCCCCAGAGCGTCGCGAGAGAGACGCGAGCTTGCGCCAGTTCGGCTCGCGCCGCACAGAGAGACGCGCGTCGTGCCACATCGAACGTTTCTCCGCTCCGTAACGTTAGCGAGCGATCGGCCGCTCTTAGTTTCGGTTCGTCCTTCCGATCCGCACTCGCCTCCCGCCGGGCGAGCATGATCTCGCCCCGAACGCGCCTCCACGTCGCTTGACGATCGATCCTACCCACGTATCGGAGGTGCGATCGACAATCGATCGCCAGACGCGCGACTCTTGTAGATCGGTGACGTTTCAGTGAAGTTCCAGTGCACGATCGCGCGAGTGTCTTCGAATGAAGGTGAACACTGGAAACTGTGTCGGATTCTGGTAAATCGAGGAGTGTAGGCTTCGAGCAGAACCATGATTGACTGAAGAAGAGGCGACCGCGCGAAGATCTTGAAGCTGAAACAGAAAATTTTGATTTTGATTATGGATCGAGGAGCGAGGGTGTGATTGCGAAGGATTGCTAAATCTTTGCATTTCGGGGAACTAGCTTAGTTAAAACTGAGGGAACAATCGTGTTCTGGGAAAGAAGGTTTCAAAGTTGTTACGAGGGAATTTTTAATCTTCGAGAGATTATAATTCATGGCGAGGGGTGAGGTTTAATGGCAGCGATCGACTCGTCGTACAACGTGATCGCGGTTCTTGCTTCGTATCTTGCTGCTCCTGGATGTTTTACTCCAGTTATGTGACCGGGCGGAAAGTAGCCTGAATCTCATACTATTTCGCAATCGAACACGCGCGCAGATCGGTGAGAAAGGTGGTGCCGATCGGAGGGAGCTGTGCAGCAGAGCTTCGGAAAGATTCGCGGTCAGTTTGCACGGGATTTGTGTCGATATTTTCTCGGATTCGAGTGAAGTGTAGGAAACGAGTAGGACGAAGGATACGAAGGGAAGTTCGGAACTGGTTGACGAAGGTTTGTCACGTTCTGCTCGCTCGAGTTCATCGTCAAGGGATTCGTGTCCTCCGAGTGCGGTTCGCGAAGTGCCAACAGAAAGCGTCCCTCGAACTGATCGCGATGAGATTGGACGGGTGAATACGTGGCTGAACTACGGTGATCGGTCTGACGTTGCGACGATTTCTGCCGATTAATCGCTGAAACATCCAACTGTGGCGAACTCGCGGTCCGGTTTCGCTTTTAAAGCTTCTTCGAAGTCGACCTGGTGAGTAGTAGCTTTAAAATTTCCAATCTCGCGAACTGAAATTCTAATTTTCGACCCATTCATCCGTCAGTTGAAAATCTCAGTGTCTTAAAATATGATCGAAAGCTATGGCTTCCAAAGCAGCACAAATCCATTAAGTAACATACCGAGGAAAGCAATTTCTTTTGCTCCTCTACTTTCTCTATCCTCTTCCCTCCACATTCTTATTAACTTTCGCGATTCTTTTTTGCGAGTTCAAAAATGAGCTTTACTTCTCGCATTGCTTTACATTCTATCGAATAAATCTGAGTGAAATTAAGAACAGTAATATCAATAATTCGTGCGGCGTTGAAAATTTCAACTTCAATTTTAACGTCGAAACCTTCGATTCTTGGCTGGGAAATTCTTTTCTGTGCAGAACTAGAATTCCGATGGTAACTCGACGGACAAAAGAGAATCGAGGTGACAGAAGAACGCGAAAGGGGAGACGAAATAATTTATTCCTAGTAGGTTCTGTTACACGAACCATGAAAATATTACACGCCGTCGTTCGGTATGCCACCCTCGAATTCGGGTCAAATGTAAAAAGGTCCCATCGCGATTCAGCGGTTAACTGCGAGTCTATGACCCGCACCTGGTGTTCAGATCGACCGACTAGTAGCCAGTTTCTGTGCAACTTCGCATCTGCATTTCCCGTTTACGCGGAAAATAATTCCGCCCTTGGTGACCGGTTTATCGCGCGTCAGACTCACCTGTGTATCGACTTCCCTGCGTCATTTTTCATTTTTCCACGCAATTTCTATCGCATATACAACGAATGAAGCGAACACGATAGCGTAACGCAATAATTGTTTAAGAGGGGACGCAAAATTGGGTTTACAAATTAACACAAACTAGATTTCTGAATAGAAGGTAAAATTATTCGTTGCTGTTGTAAAGATATATTATCAATCGTTTTGTAAAAGTTAAATCTACCTTTTATGTTACACGAGTGTTAAAAATGAAATTTAACCACCTACACATAAGAATATTATTAAAAGTTATTAAAATTGGTGTAGGAACACTGAAATATAAACCCATCAAATTCGCGTGGTTTATTCAAAAACAGTGAAAAAGAAAGGCACCGTATTATTATCGTACATAATCCACCTACACATAAGAATATTATTAAAAGTTATTAAAATTGGTGTAGGAACACTGAAATATAAACCCATCAAATTCGCGTGGTTTATTCAAAAACAGTGAAAAAGAAAGGCACCGTATTATTATCGTACATAATCATTCACAGATTTATCGTTTCTGTTACTCAATTAGAAGTTTCTTTATCACGTCGACCAAGATACATAAGGCTACTTCATAAACCACTCATAGCAACGAAGAAAATTTTTAATTCCATATGCCGTACAAGAGCAAGTTCGATAATTATTACAAAATTATAGAATTTTGTGACTCGTTGTATAATATATGATAATATATCCTTTTGATGGACATCATTTTCGCCCGCATTGCTGTTCTCCGACAATTCGCGGATCCATCGTGGAGCTCGAAAAATTGAAAACACATAGACGAAGCCGGTTACAGTAGATCGGGTGTAAAACGAATTAAATGTCCAGGCTTTTGAGCGGCGACGCGTTATTTCGATCGGTGATATGTATTCGGTCCGATGGACGGTTCGTTTCGTCGGTGGGACGTCGAGCGTTTCATTTGCGATATAATGCGGTATTCGCTCTGGGGTATCGTTCGTTTTCAACGCTCTGCACGGGCCAGGTTTCCCTGGAAAAAAAAGCCTTTGTTCCAACTTTGGCTTAAACTAGCGTATCGAAGTTTTTGAAGTAGAGTTCGTTTCTGTCGTGGCTCTGCGCGAATTGTTTCCACGTTTTTGTTGCTTCTTTAGCGGGGCCGCGTTCGATGATGTACGAGCAACGAGTAAAAGTACAGAAACGTGTAATGAGTTTGATTGAAACGAAGTGGACAAAAGAAAATTGAAAGCTAGAGCTTGCGCATAAGGTGAGAGTCGAGAGTGGATGTACGTTTTATGAAAGTGACATTTTTGTGACATTTCTGTAGTATCCTATTAAAGTCCATTGCATACATTAAACGTGTTTACATTCTCTATCGCTAATTGGTATTAATTTTATAAATAATTTCGAAGATGCGTAAGTTGTGCGTAAGGTTTATTAATAGCAGTTTACTGATGGAGTATCAGTAGATTTTATTGGGTTAACGCTTAGTTCGGTTAGCTAAGTGTTAATAACCCTTATATATTTATTCTGGGTTATTCCCTAGTCGCACGATACAGAAATTCTTCAACTTTATTAAATTTTCTTTTGTCCGCCACTGTGCATCCTAATTGAATTTTTCTACAAGAATAACAATATCCATATTCGTATTGAAACAGCGAAAAGAACTCCCAATACGAATTCCATTAACCCATTCAAGGCGCCAAGATTTCATTTTAAGGAAAATATGGGTTATCATTTTGATGACAGAAAGTGATATCAGAAGATTTGTTGCTTTTTAAAAAAAGACATTACTACATAAAGTTTTCGTTCATCCTTTCTAGTAATTCAAACGGCTATGGACTTATTCCGTGATCAATTGCAATCAATCTAAATTTGTAGCACAAACTACGAGATATCACGTAACTGGCAATCTTGTTTACATAAGTTTACTACGAAATATCTCGTAGTTTACACCATTACTACACGCAACTGCGGTTTTGCTCCTAAAAATAATCGAACATATTAAAGTCACTAATAATCACCTGTCGTGCAAAATAAAAAATAAAGAAAAAGTTCGAACGTTTCCACTTCACCGTTACTCCCGTCTCGATCCCCGCGATCGTTCACACCTTTTACGACCGGTTTACACGAAATTCTCACGCACGATGTTTCTCACGTTGTCGAGCTCTTTTTTCCCCTCGTTAAACGCGTTAGCGGCTCGCAACCGGGAAATTATGCCGCAATTTTCCAAACGAACGGTCTCGTTTCAGGCAGCGCCGAAGACGGCAACGCGAATGCAAAAGTTCCGGGGAGATGATTTATTTTGTAGCCTCGTTTCCGGTAGAAGTCTAATAGCGGCGGGGAAAAAGCAGTTTAACTATATTTTTTCCTTCTTTCTTTCTTTTTTTGTTTTTTTTTTGTAATCGTCGAACAAGCTTGCCGGCGCTTCCGCTTCTGAAATTGTTTTAATAGTTTTCCCGGCATCACGTACATTTTTCATCAGCTTCCGATGAAACGGGCAGAAGTGAAATCTGAGACGATCGATAGCGTCGCCGTTGAAAATCGTTTCGCGAAAACAGAAATTGCGCGTCGTGGTTTCCTTGTGCATTTCGACTTCTCTTTTCGGGTGAAATCGAAACACAGAGGTTCTCTTGAGAATCGTACAGATTGTTTCTGTTTTACCGTTCTCTTATTTTCTGTTGATAAATTATAAGATAGTAATTCACAAGCGAATATAGGAAAAAAATGTTATACGAATCTTTACTTGTAAATTTCATTTGGTTATAGAGCGTCAGACTAACCCAAGTCCATCATTATTTTAACGCTGAATTATATATTAGACTCTTGAATAAAAAAGAAAACAAGACAATGTATACAGTTTAATTAAAAAAAAAATTACTTCTATCATCCCGGTTGTTAAGTACATAACCAATTTTGCGATGAACGATAAAACTTACAAATTATAAATACTATACTGGAAACTGTGGAGTGCTAAATGTTTTTTCTTGCCTTAAGAACTGTACCTTCCAGTTTAACGATAACCGATAAAAAATTTTCTTTTGTTACACTTGAATTTTTCGGGTGTTAATCTTGATTAATCTTGAGACATTATTTAATAATGTTTCATAAACCATTATTATATCCCCTATATAATGTATATTTCCAAAATAGCCCGGTAAAGGTTTATGAAGACACTTTATCCTTTGAATCTACCAGAAAATTAAATAAATCAGGCTGTTCAAATTTATCGAACGATTAAAATTAATTTCCCTCGACTTATATAATACATTTTCACTATTACTCTCGTCTATCAATTCCACCATTTCTCTTAGATATTCAAAGCGCTTTCCTGTCCGCATTTAATTGACGCCAATCATTTCTCGAACAACCTCGCACCATGCAACGTTTCGCTATTTTTTGGAACCGAAACAAAGGAAAAAAGAGAGATGGAAACGAACGAATCGCTGGCTGCTAACAAATGCGTTTCAGCCTCACGTCAACGCTAACGATTTATTATTGTTAGAACAACAAACAGATGAAATAACGTTAACAACAGGATTCGATGGTACAATGGAGGGAAGCGCAAAATGTTTCGCAAAAAAAAAAGCAAAACTGAGTTTTCATTTAGATAAATCGCACTCTCGCGTATTTCGAGCGTGTGCTGTCCAATGATGCTCCTTTCATCAAAATTTCGCGCTGTCAGCGAAATACGGTTAAATATCGGACTCGCCTTTTGTCGGCGAACTATTTAATAGATTTTTAAACGAAACAGAGATCGAATAGTCGAACGATATATCGAGAACGGTCATAAAAATATTCTGACTTATTCAGGCACAGTATCCATTAAAATGAAATGCGAATTAATTAGTAGCGTAAAATAATGTAGGTTAAGTAAAGATTAAATGATCATATAATACAAGCACATAGGAATATACTGCTGAATATGTATTATAAATATGATACTGAATGTTTGAATAAGGATGAAACATCCGTAAGAGATATCGAGACATCGTGTAGGTAATAAAATTAAAAATAAAATTGGAAATCAATGATATCCTCACGAGCGAACAAACAGTTCTATAAAAATTCGCGCATTCTCCAGATAAACGATACAAACCGAAGAAACTCGTTCCATGAGTCATTTGCGAGTACGCAAACAAAGCATCTTGAGGTGAATCCAGTAAATTCCAGCAGCTGTTCGGAAATTAGAATTTCCCAAATTCACATCGTTGTGCCTCCGCGTCTCTTTCGCTCCGAACACTATTCTCTTTGGAGAGCTTTAACCCCTTGGCATACATATAAAATGGAATTTAATGCGTCCGAAAAATACTATTTAATTTGGCTGAACCGAACAGTTATGCGCAAGCTTGGAAAATGGAACATTTAATTTTGAAATTCTTTTTAAAAGGCGGAAGGAGGGAGCATCTTGAATATTCTAAACAAAACAGAATCAACGCACGAGTGAAGCAACTAAGTAAATTTAATTATATATTGCACGATGTTCACTGAAAACATGACTCTTGACGAGTCAAACTCGTGAAAGTCTACAGTGGCACATGAAATGAAACGACGACCCTAACTCGTCATTGTATGTGAAAGGGTTAACTTGTTTATATTAAAAATTTCAGGGTCGCTCTGTCTGGATTAAGAAACTTTTAACCTTTTAGGTACGGCTGAATTGTGCGCGAGGCCTATTCTCTGGACGGCGGAGTTTGACGCAAATTACGCATAAACGGTACAACACTGTAATATGCGACGGATAACGCCGTTCTCTACGCGAGTACATTGGAATGAAATATTTCACGATTAAATTATAATTTTCTTCAAAATATATTACGCATACTTTAACTTTTACAATTTCCTATTTAATAATTAATAATACAATTGGGTATGTTATACAAAGAGATGCCATCCGCGAAAGTCACTATAGTGGCGCGTCGATCCTAGAAGGTTAACCCTAAAAAAAGTAACTTTCGGTTGTTCAATTGTCTTGAAAAATTCGGAAGTACAAAATGCAGAAATATAAGAAGCACCAGAATAATTACTTGTGTTAACCCTTTGCACTCGAGAAGTGACTGTTAGTCGTCTAACGATACTAACTTCAAAAATTAAAAAATTCTGAATATTTACTAAGATTCGCCTATATTAAACTTCATTTAGTTTAGTTAAGTAGTATACTAAAATCGACATGTATCATTATTTATCCTTTGAGACCAACTAATAAACAAACTAATTGAAGTTTGAAAATTTGAGAAACTATCATTTGGTGACTAACAGTCACCTCTCGAGCGCAAAGGGTTATCACAAGTAATTATTCTGGTGCTTCTTATACTTCCGCATTTTGTACTTCCGAATTTTTCAAGATAATTGAACAACCGAAAGTTACTTTTCGAGCGAGAAGATGCGAAAGGGAGAGAAAGAGCGCGAGCGAAAAAACAGAGGAAACGAGAATTATGGAGAACAGAAATGGGGGAAAAAGAGCAGACCGGAAAAAATGGGCAGAAACACGGGACCGTCGCTTTTGTTTGGCCGCGTTAAAGCTTGAAATGAACTCTAATCGGCCGGGCAGCGCGAATCGCAACCTCTGCAAATCGGATCATGTTTGGACAGCTCGTTAAATATTTCACCGAGTGCGAACGCGGCGCGACAACTTCGCCGCTTTTGTCGGCGTCGGCGCGAAATTCTTTGTTAACGATTCCATCGACACGTTATTCAATTTATTGCGTCCAGGGAGCGAGGGTAATACGGGAGAGGGGGTGGTTGCAAACAACTGGTTAACGATGAAAATCGATGCAGTTCCACGGAATATATAATATTTGATTTCAGCGGTTCGAACGGTATGAATCGTGATTGAGATACTCAAAAAGTGTGCAGCGCATTGGCTGCCGCTCGATTTTGCAGTTCTACTTTAGTTACAGGCTGTGCAAAGCGATGTTTTCATTATTGTTGTTGTTGTTGTTGTTCGTTGAATTGGCATTAGGCTAGCAGCGCTGGTTGGTTAAAACGTAATTCGTGGAATCTTTTCCATTTTTTAAATGGATGGTAGGTTTTAAAGAAAATCTGAAGAAAATTTGTATAACGTTTTCAAACATTCTAAATTAAGGTTACCACGAAAGTTTCGACGAGTAATTAATTTTTAGGTTCGAATACGAAATATCCATATTTATGGTTTAACTCTTTGAGGCAAAGCATTTCAGAGGATAAATAGACTCATGTGGCACAGAAATTTTGTTGCGTTTTAAATTAAACAAAATTGGTATATTTTTATTAATAAAGTACTGACACGTTGAAACTTGTCAACATAAGTGAATATATTTATAACATTTTTTTATAGTATTACCAACTGCTTTACGTAAGTAAGACTGAATATAAACCTATGCGCATGCAGGTATTGCAATATTTCGAGGTGGGTCTAAAAATGTCCCACCATGCATTACCGTGCATCAAAAAGATGGGGGATTTTTAATCTCACCGTGTCCCAAAGAGTTAAGGGTTAATTAAGATAAAAGAAATTTTAACGCGTTTCCATTAACAAATTTCAAACGTTGCGTTTAACACCGTAGGCTTTGCTTAGGCTTTATATTGTGTAACAATGGAGACTCACAGAAAATTCTAATTCATAAAATACAGAACAAAATTTGTTATCTTCTCATAGACAGTAACTCTTTTGGAGGGCGGTTACAACGTGTACAAGTTGTCCTTAGATTTTACGTTATTGAGTTAGCACGATACCAAAGGGGACAGAAATGGTTAAATTAGAAGGCTCTCGACAGAAATCGCTGAGAACTGAGAAACAAGGTGGCCGAGAATCGTTTGTGCGTTCTCGTTCTAAGTGGAGGGTTCAAGCTTTCCTTTTTTTTCGCCCCTTACATTCCCGCGTTATCTTCGATTCGATCTCACAAAGGAGGTCACGATCAGGAAGAGTGTTTTTTCGAGCCGGAACTGGTTCAAGCGTAGAACATTAAGCTGAAGTAGAAGACGTTTGAACAGCTAAGCTATTTTGATAAAAAACTGAATTCACGCGGGTTGAAGCGACTCTCGAAGGCGGAGGAAAGTTTCATTCGTTTCCAATACTTGCAATGATTATCGAGATAGTGTACGTGTGACCCAAGAAGCTATTGCTTGACTTTTTCGATCTTCTGTAGTACATCGGGAACAAGTTCCCCGAGACCTTCGATTGCACGGAAAAAAAGTTGCTGAAAAAGATAATTACGTTGGCTTGAAGTTTCTCGTTGTTGTGAAAGAAGATTACGAATCAGCGACGATTAAAACCCATTAACACTATTCCTACCAAGACCGGTCAAATGACCGTTTTTAAAATTTCAGTTACAATTTCTTATAGACAACGTAATTGAATCGCCTTTAAACTTCACGACTTTTCCTCGAATATACGTATAATGCATTTTCTAATATTCACTTCTTTTTTCATTGTTTATTTTTTGGAAAAAATTTGTAGTCTATCACGATCGGTCATATGACCGGTTGCTGTAGGAATAGGTATACGTGAAGTGTCGGTAGGAATAGTGTTAAACAATTTTTAAGTAAAGCGTAGACAAAATTCTTAAGATTATTATTATTATTATTATTAATATGATTGATAGCAAAAGTATGCATAATTAGATTACTCATTTGCTTCACTCGTGAGTTGACCCTGTTTTGTTTAGAACATTCAAGATGCTCCCCCCTGCCCCTTTCAAAAAGAATTTCTAACCCAACTCTGCCACGCAACTCTATGTTTAACTCTCAACGTTTTATACAATTCCACAACTTGGCTTTTTATTCAACACTAGTCTATTCCTCCTTCAAGAAAACTTTTATAGGCCTTCTCTTTTTCCACCCCTCGCTTGCTAAACATCGTCGATCCATAATTATTCGTCGACATTATTCCAGTCCTTAAAACTACGGTACTACAAAAGTAACATCAGCAAAATGTAGATGTACAGGTAATTCAAATAATATAGAAAGAACAGATATGTAATTTCGCGTTAGATTATTAGGATATCAATATAATATGTAGATAATCCTGAAATCACAGAATATTACAAAGTGTTATTTCTTTAATTCAGTTGAATTACGCTCGTTGACTTAAAATCACACGAATAAGAACTGTGCAGGTTTAAAAGGGACGATCGTTGTGTATTCAATTAGACGAAGTGCTTGGTTCAACTCTGACGCTTGGCTCATTCTCCACAATTACGGGCGCAATCCTTTAATTGTTTTCAGTGGTGTATTATCGGCTTAAGGCTTGTCCGCTCACTTGTCCGGATAATCGGCATTCTCTGTACTTCCATTTACCCTACGGCGTTCGCAGTTGTTGGCAGGGTACCTTCGAAGATTTACGCTGCAACTCCACTTGTGGAGTTCGCTGTTTCTTCTCTTAAAAGCGACGCTTTAACGTTAAGGAAACCTTGCAACGAGTCAGTCAAATTTGTCACTTACTCGGCTACGAATACGTGGAATGTCGGAGAAAATAATTTTTTTTTTTTGTCGATGCTAAGCGTTAGGGATCAATATCAACATTTTTTCGATATTAACCCGTTGCACTCGAGAGCTGTCTCTTCTTCTTGTTCTAGGTATCAATCCTTTCGCTACCATGGCCTCAGGAAACAAATCGCCGTTACAGCCCAGACGTTTTATTATTTAAATATAATATCAACTGTCATTAATCTTTGTGGGATGTATTTATAACGTTCTAACTAAGTGAAATTAGCAATTTTACACATCGACCCACATAAGTGACACTGTGTATCACATATTTCTGACGTCGGGCTCAGGTAAAAAAATCGGGGCGTCACATATATGTGACGCTGGTAGCGAAAGGGTTAAGTAGTACTAATTTTTAAGATTTCCAAGTGCAGTATATCCATCAGGATTCGCTTATATCAGTCTTCATTGCACTTGGTTTTAAGTAATTCACCAGTTACACTGTTTAACCTTTTGCATTTGAGAATTTGCGAAACTGCCATTATAATTTAGTGCAAGTGTCAGTGTCAGAGATAATTCAATGTATGAATAAAATTAAAGAATCCAAGGAACAGTCGAGTTTAAAATATTTAAGAAGATTTTCCGTAATTGGAAATTCATTTTATCCTTCAATTTGTTTCAACAGTTGAAATTTGTTAGCGAAAGCGTTATAAATCACGTATAACCAAATCACCTTTTTCTTGATTATTAAAATGTTAATGAATTCTAATTTTACCGCAGCCGTACAATTGTTCGCCGAGTTAAAATCTTTATCCTCGGGAGGCGGATGTATAGTACAGTTGGTGACCCTGGGCTCGCAGCGATATAATTTCCAGTTTGTTGAAACATAAATTTAATTGGGACGTTCGGGATTTAAACCGCACTCACCACCTACGTGCTGCGCGAAGTGTTACAAATAACTGAGGCGAGGTCGCCCCCGAATCGTTTAATGATTTCCTTTTCTTCGACGTTTTACAGTTCCGATATTTCTATGGAACCATCGCGCGGAGACCTTCGTTTGCGACCCAATAATCGTGCGCAACAAACAAATTGTCAAGCAACATCTATTTAGCACAGAATCTCCGAGGAAGTCTATCGTTTTTCAAAATTTTTACACAAAAGACGCTTCTATATAAATAGTGTTCGACTCGGAACAGAATAATAAAGGGAAACCTTTTTACTCGTTTCTCAAAAATCTTTACGTAAAACATAATTTACGAGACAAGATCTCGCCTCGTTTCCGAAAATTATTTACACGATGAATTATTGAAAAATCACTTATAGAGTTTAAAAATAATGCTTATTGAACGGATCCTTATAAAATAGGCACATTAAATAATAATAATCTTTACGTTTTGCATTATTGGTAGTCAAAAGTTTAATAATAATTGGACAAAGAAGAGAGAACAGTCGCGGGAACTCACAGTACAGAACAAAAGGATGGAAGAAGGAACCTTTTAGAAAAAAAAAGAAAAAGAAACAAGACAATACGTAATGCAGAGCTCGAAATACACATAAATGCACATTTCAAGTTCGCGAAACAAAATTACGAAAGAAACTCCTCTCATTTGCATCTCGAAATTTTTATATATTGTAGAATAAAGGTTCTTAACATTATTTTTTATTATTAATATGAATAATGGTAAAAATATACAGTATACAGTAAATTCTAATTCAACTCTGCGACTTTATTATCCTCGTTTAATCCTCAGCTTTTTTTACGATTCTACAACTCAGTTTTCTATTCAACACTGGTCCCTTTTCTCTTTCGAGGAAACCCTTACAGGCCTTTTTCCTCTTCCCATCCCTCGCTAAACACTACCGACCCATCGGAAAATTGTCTCTCTCCAACGCTGGGCCTGTCTTTCATTTAGTCGACCCACACTTTTACTTTTCTGGTCCTTAAAATCACGATACTACATAATTAACGACTATTGGATAAAAGAATTTGAATGTTTCTCAAGTACCGAATATTAACAGTTCTCTCTGAATTTAAAGAAAATCATATTGAAAATGATACACACTTTTAATTTTCTGGTCCTTAAAATCACGATACTACATAATTAACGAATATTTGATAAAAGAATTTGAATGTTTCTCAAGTACGGAATATTAACAGTTCTCTCTGAATCTAGAGAAAATCTAATTAAAAATGATACACACTTTTAATTTTCTGGTTCTTAAAATTATGATACTACAATATGAATAATAATTTCCAAACGTCCCACGGTCAAAGCAAAAGCTCTAGAACCGTCGGAAATATCGAAAAGCGAGCTCGCACGTTTTTCACCGGCGGAGCGCGAAAGGGAGGCGCGAGAGGTGGTTGGGAAAGCAGTCGAAAACAAGTTGAAATAAATCGAATAATCGTTGGATCAGAGCCGGCGGTAGGTGGATGGCACGAGGACCGAGCCGATTTTGCCGGAATAAAAGCGTCGCGTGCCCGTTAAAACGCAAATGCTGCCGGAGTGCGGTTTCGTGTTAGGGGTTGCGAAAGGACCTTCGGCGTTACACCCGCTTCCCTTCCACCCCCTCCCCCTCGCCGTTGCTGCTCTTCCGGCCTGTGTTCGCACGCGTCTTTATTGGCTTCCGGCGGGAGAACGTCGATGCCTGCGATTTTCGTATAAAATTTACCGCGAAATTAGTTCGGACTTAGCGGGCAGCCTGGACCCTTTCGGCAAACGAGGATCGGTTTTCGATGAGGTTCCATCGATTTTTCGGTGGCTCGTAGGTTTTTTGCGATTCAGGGGACTAGATTTACCTAGTACAAATTTCAGCTAAGCTTAATTTGAATGTAGCCCGTATCTAATGCAAAATAAACTTGCAACTTACTAAATATAGCGAAACGTGTACTTTTTGAAGAAATGTAGTTGTTCATCATAGATGCTATATTCGCATTGTATAAATTAATATGATACACGTGAGATTATTCGGGACTCTAATTTATTATCATACGTAAAAACTCATTATCATCAAATCAATTATTAACCCTTATTTCTTATTAACCCTTCGACTGCTAAATACTCCTTGAAGTGCTTCGCGTGGTCAGCGTTCTATTAGCAATTGTGTTGCTCTAAATGGGAGATCAGAAAAATTGATAAACGTATATACGTGTCCATAATCCACGCGAGTAATTTTCGCCAGAGACGCATATACGCGCCTATAGAAGTCAAAGGGTTAAACGATCACCATAGCATATTATATTTCAATCTAAAACTAATTCAATTGCCAATAAAGCGTACTTCTCGGCGAAGTAAACTAAAACTCGCATTGGCACTGTTTCGTTCGATGCCGCAATCCCATTTTATCCTGTCGAAGTCAAGAATAGTTAAAAATCACGAAACACAATTTCTTCGAGACACTTCCCAAAATTCACGCAAAAATATTCAAAAACCACCCCCCGTCGACGGTCGTGCATCGCAGCAAAGAATACGGAAACAATTCAATTCTCTATTCAAGCCAGTCACCTCGTCTATCGGCAAACGAAGTGCGGTTTCGAGTCATGGTTCTCTGAAATTCTCTCACCCTCTCGTACCATGTTACGCGTTCACACGTTCCCGTCTTTCCCGTCGGAAAACGGCGATGGCTAAAGGGTGTCGCGACCCTTCCCGCAACCTTTCACCTCATCCTACGTCAGTGCGATCGGTGGTGCACGCAAGTTTTCGCGAGAAATAGAGAGGGAGATTCGTTTAGGATGGAGGAACATGGCACCTTGTTACGTGCTGACCCATGTTTCCCTCGTTACGTTGCCAGCGTGTAAATTGCCGTGCATCTGTCGCGTTCCCAGCCCCGCGAAAGTACGAGGGAACGACGAGGATTCCAATTAAAACAAAATAAGGATGGAAATTTCTGAGTCGTGGCCCGAATTCTCTCGCTGTTCGCGCATGCCGCGTGCGCTTGAACGTTAACGCTCGAAGATCGCGCGAATCTGTTCGATTTACACGTTATGAATTTCATTTGAATTGTGAATTTTAATAGACGCTAGAAAATACGTGAAAATAATATACGAGTACTAGGGTACGATAAAATATAAAATATGAATGTGTCTATGTAGGCGATGTTTGAATGTTTAACTATTGTATATGGAATATCCAACGAATTCATTGAATACTAATAGTAACAATTGGGCAACGAATATTTATGCAAATATATATTTTCATAAATAGAGATGAAAACATGGGATCTAAATAAAAATCGGTTTCACCCTATAAATATTACAAAAAGCGCTGTGTTTCGGTTATTTCAGATATTTTTTGATATCGTACACACTCCGTATTTTTTCGCACGTTTAACCCTTTGCACTCGAGACGATTTAGGCTATATTAGGGAAACATTTTACAGGTACCTTAAAATTATTAAGGTATAATATACTGTGAAAAAGGTATTCAAATGATAAAGTTTCACCAATTTCTTTATTTTTACATTGAATATAAATAAAATCTATTAAATATTGTACTTTGGACGCATCAAACCTGTCGGGCGCCATAGCAGAGCCGCTCGAGTACAAAGGGTTAAGTTTCCCGCAAATGCATAAAAATCCCTAAACTAGTGGCAATAAAATAACAAGGACAAGTATCGGCAACGGTAACTGTAAAAAAGTTACAACAAACTTATTTGACAATATTAATTTACTACTTCTGTATCAGTTGCCGCGAAAGTTTCCACCCTCAGGCGCTTAGAAAGATTAAAAAGGGGAGAAGGATATTACCGGAGAATTTTCACTCCTTTCAAAAGTAACCCTTTTAACAGCTTTCATATCTCTCGCCCGAATCTCTCTGAAAATTGACCGGTCGAGAGGCGGGTGGCAGCTTACGGCCACGCAATCCTTTCCCATAGGATGTTGATCTCGAGGTTTCACCGCCACTCTTCCGCCCTCCTTTCCGCGCCGGTTACTCGAGAACGTGCGAATCGGTTGCGCTCCGGCGTTTGCATGCGAGCTCTCATTGAATTTTATGAATATTGTTGCCGAGGAACCGTTTCACAATTCCCGTCATGCGCCGCGCGGATAGTTTGGAACGTTGCTTCCCTTTCAACGCGCGAATTTGCAAACGACCCTCCCCTGTCCCATCAACGTGGCCGCGCCCTCTCTGTCACGAAGGAACGTTTTATTTGCGTCGATTACGAAAACTCGAGGAAGCTGATTTAACACGTTGAATGCTATATAGGGGTCACCGGTGACCGGTGCGCTCAGATTGACAGAAATACATAATTTAGACAAATGTCAATGTTTTGTACGTCGGTATATTGCTCCCGAAAGTTCCCCGACTTTTTCGTGACCGCCTTGTGTGGCGAAAGATTTTTATCCTCTTGATGAGGTTGATCTCTAAGTGTTTGTACCGAGTATCTCTTGATGAGTTGTTCTGTGTCTCTGAATGTTTGTGTACTGTATATCTCTTGACGAGTTGTTCGGTGTCTTTGAATGTTTGTACTGTATAACTCTTGATGAGTTGTTCTGTGTCCTTGAATGTTTGTACTGAGTTGTGTCTCTTGATTGTACTTGTCCTCAGTTGTGACTCTCTGAGTGGCTCCTTTTTTGTACTGCCCTTTTGTTTCTGCCTGGCTCGACATTTATAGTAGAAGTGATTGCAAGCCCGAACCAATCACAATGCTTATAGTTATTGTAGGAAGGAAGGGCTGGCAACCACTTCCCTTCCACCGAGGCAGGTATAGGGTCATTACTGTACGTACCTAAGTTAGGACGCAACAGTCAATACTTATCAGTTTTTCATTACTACTATCGTTAATGCAATGGCGTGGAGAAATTAATGCGGTAAAAAATATCTAAAAGTAGTTACACTTATTTATTGTAAGTAATATTTCAACAAAGCAGAAAAAAAAGAATCGTTACAAAGTGCAACAATTCTGTGATCCAACCAGATTACGAGCAGAAAATTCTTAACCGTTTCCGGAGAAGAGAGGAAAATTAGCGTCGATGAGTCGCGCAAAACTTCAATCTTATCGACAGATCAGGTGTTAAAAGCTGTCCCGCAGCGTATCGCTTCCATCACCTGTAATTCGATCGAACATCTCCCGGCAGAAGTTTGTCGCGGACAGTTATTCGACGTGGAAAAAATGGCAAAAGTTGCCGTTTCATTTTTTCATCCCTATTACTCGGGCTTATTCGTCCATCCGCGGACGGTTCGCGCTAACTTCATCGTCCACTTGGAAATTTCACCCGTCCTCTCTTTTTTTTTTCTCCACTTTTTCGCCTCCGAAAAAAAAGAGGGTTGCGTGGTCGTTCTCTTTTTTTCGGCGGAGGTAATTCGTCGAACAGACGGTTAAGCATCGACCCTGTTAATTCTTCAAATATTTTGTTCCAACAGGGACAAGCGCGAAACCGTGAACGCGACGTCGTTTATTTTAGAGGCGACGTTATTTTTCTTCCATCTGGCGTTGTAAGGGATGAAAGGTTCGCGAACTCTCGACTGGATGTGTACTTCGTGAAAAATAGTAGACGGAATAAATTTACAGCGACGTTAATATTTGTTCATGACAGGTGGAATACTGCGAATGAGGCTTTAGGTATTGATGCGGTTTTAACACTTTACCGACCGGAAGTCTATTGATCGACTTTTACTTACTTAACCCCTTAACCCTTTGCACTCAAATTTAATATGACCATGAATTACCGCCAACTCGGAATTTATTTTTTTATTTAATCAAAACAAAACTTTTCCAATACGTTATTAGCATACTTAGCTGTAACATTTCATGAGTATAATTGAAGAAAATGAAAATTCCACAAAATATTAAAGTTGAGCCACGAGCGATCGGTAAAGTGTTAAGAGGGGGAAAAAAAATAAGAACATGGCAGAGGGACGATTCAGGTCGCATTGATCGTTCGAGATCATTATAGAGGGTCGATCGTAATAGACTGTAATCCGTAAAATAACCTAAAATATAGAAAGTAAGTGTAC
This sequence comes from Tetrapedia diversipes, assembly GCA_033822845.1. NCBI lineage: Eukaryota > Metazoa > Arthropoda > Insecta > Hymenoptera > Apidae > Tetrapedia > Tetrapedia diversipes. The sequence continues at coordinate 129,857 of JAOPTO010000199.1, read as the reverse complement.
AATAGGTAATAAATATATTTTTAAACGTGCGTCGCATTATTCCAATTCAACAGTTCGCATACGTCCAGACCTTGAAATTTATAGCGTCACGTTTAACCGTGATTGTTCAGGTTAATTGTTATAAGTGAAACGTCCATCAGAAGAATTTAAGTTAATTGTTTGGCATAACGTTTAAGTAGGGTAGATTTGAAAGCAGATTAGAGTGCTAGAGATTCAGTGCGAAGTACCTCTTATACCTTAATTGCACTATTACTGTAATTAAAGTGCCGGTAAAATTGGTAGGTGTTAAGTAACGATGTAATGGCGGCGATAAGGATGCAGAGATTGGGTAGATTTCGCTCGAAATTAAGATAAGAATTAAGTAATTTCGAATCGTGAAATTTCTTTTCTTTATACTTATTCTTTTATAATTACAGTTTTAGAAAATAAAGAAAGAATTAAATTCTTCTTTCGAATCTCCCTTTTTCTTTACGAAAAGAAACAAATATTTTTTGGAATTACACAGATGTACGATCGAGCAGCAACGATTTGCTTCACTGTAAAATACACGATCCACTTTATCGGTAATTCGATCAGAAGCGTGCGTTATAATAGCAAGCTGAAAAACGCTGTGCGCTGTATGCAAATGTGAACACCGACGGTGAATGCAATATGCAAAACTCGATTGTGCTGACTGAGATGTATGCTCAATATAATGGTATTTAGGATGTCTAGTATTAGAACTGTGAGCCACGAGAACAATCGCGCGTCATACTATGCATTCAGACATCGCGTAGGATCCATCAAGCATTCACGAAGCCTGTACGTGTCCGGTATTGTCTGGCGCCTAATGTATTTTCCGGAATTCCTCGAAACTGTAATCTCTCCTGAAACAGTTCGATTAAATATTCCTAGCAAAGGAACTTGGATACAGTGATTAAGAATATTACGCTGATTCTACGTATATCACATTGTTTCCATTTCTGGGCCAAAAGTACCGAAATAAACTATTATTATTACGATTTAAACAATAAGTGCACGATAAAACGAACGATATTTAATCAAACATTTAATAGATTTCAATTGTTTTTTAATATTATCTGCAGTGATTCTTCGGTGATATTTCTCATTTTATTATTTTTATATTTAGCACGTGCCTTGGCTTCGAAACTTCTAATAAAATGTTGCTCCTTTATTGCGAGACAATTTTAAACCACCAATTTTACCTCTTTTAAATCATTTTTCTTCTTTCGTATTTTGATTAACACGATTATCATTAATCGAAAAATAAAACTTCACGATGGATCATTGAACGGTACCAAAACGGTTTGTACTCCGTTGAATTTCACTTGGAACTGTACGATCAAACATAATCTGGATCGTGCAAGGGATTCCTGGCGTTGGGTGAAACAACGGTTTCGCAGCGTCACACGAGCAGCGTTTAACAACGTTTAGAAAGTTTTATTGTTGGTCGTTTATGGTTTAAGTAAAATCGACCGCCGGTTGTGCTCCTCCTCTACTTTTTGCCCCGTTCCCGCGAATTAGGGCAGACCGTGTTTCCGGGATGAAGCTATCCAATTTAGAATGTTTCCACCACTTCGCCTCCTTTTAACGGGGTTCTCGTAAAATATATTTCAGAGGGGTTGCTTTCCTACGAACGATATCGAGCTTCACCGACTTCACTATTTTCGCTGCAATTTGTGCTGTGATTTCTTGTTTGCGCAATGAAGGGGGAGGGGGACAGAACGAAAAAATTCACCAGAGAAAAATGCCGCTAGAAAGTGATACAATGGCGCTGTTAAGCTTCTGTTTACACTAATCGTGTGCAACTTTTTCAAAGATAAAACGTGTCCACAAGTTTTAATTGCTTCGTTATAAGCGCGAATTTGTGAAACTGCGAAATTCATCTTAGCTACGTTTATTCTTGCAACGATATCTACGTTTTGTTGTATTTAATCTGTTCACGTTTCAATGACAATATATATCGGCTGTTATTTACAGTAGAAATTTATTATTATCGATTTAGAATAGATTTTGAATCATAGAAATTGTATCTACAATGTTTTATTGTGCATACTTTTTGTTTATATTTCGTGATCGATGTATTTGAGACGTTCTCAATTTTCGCTCGACTGATTAATCTTTCTTAAGACCCGTGTCGCGATGCAGGTCAACTCTTAGCGACATTCCTGACCTTTGACAACGCGAAGCTTAACAATAATTAAAAGTTCAATATTTAATACCGGCCGGGGAAAAAGGGGTTGGGTCCTCTTAAGGATTTGATTAATCCAAGGAGAAGTCGTGACGCGAGATATAACTTTTGTAATTTCGTTTTGAAACAAGTGGACGAGGAGGGGCGGGGAATGGGGGGGTGAGCGGGCTAAAGAAGAATTGATCCCCGGTTTTAAGTTAAAGACGTAGTTTTCAACTTCCTTAATCTCGCGGAATTTATCATCGAAAGCACGGTATTCGATACCATTTCAAAGGTGAACGGTGCTCTGATAAGCTTAAGGAGACTTTTCCTCTGACGATCTTCTCTTTTTTGTAATTTCATACGGACAAAATAATTGGTTAATGAATTACACTAATTTCTGCGATTAATCATATTAATAATAATAATAATAATAATCTTAAGAATCTTTCTTCTACAATAATAATAATAATAATAATAATAATAATAATCTTAAGAATCTTTCTTCTACAATAATAATAATAATAATCTTAAGAATCTTTCTTCTACAATAATAATAATAATAATAATAATAATCTTAAGAACCTTCCTTCTACAATAATTGTAATAATAATAATAATAATAATAATAATAATCAAGCCCCTTTAATGTACAAAATAAAGACACCCTGTCGAATTGAAGTTGTCGCATAAAGTTATTTCGACGAAGCATAGATACGCCGTCTGAAAGTGTATAACGAGCAGAACAAAAATCTACCGAGTCGCAAGCGTATACTTAGGCGATGGCCACACACAGATAACCCTTAAACTCGCGAACGTATTAAAGGTCGTGGCAGCGAATGTACAATGAAGGGACGGCGGGATTACAGAGAAGTCACCGCGGTTCCGCTCGAGAGCGTTAAAAAAACAGGCAGCAACTGCAACGACATAATCTAAGGTAAAGCTGGCCTCGAGATAATAAAGGACGCATTCTCGCGGGAGACAGGCCTCGCGGAATTAAATTTCGTGTTCGCCGGCGGGGATGCAGGCGCGGTGTCTTGTTTCTTGTCTTCTCCCGTCCTCCCATTCTTCTTCCGGCGTTTTCTTCGCGGCTTCCCCCGGGACACGCTCCCCGTATCTTGTTCTGCTTCGCAATTAAGGAAACTCCTCGCGATCGCGGCTGTCGCGATATTTTGTGTTTAAGAACCGGTGACTCTATATTGTTCGATGTTGTAGTGTACGAGTTGCGAGCGAGTGGATGAGCTCTCGAACGAGCGAACGAGTAAACGAATAAGTGAATGAACGAGCGACAGAAAGTTAGAGAAACCTATGAAAAAATTGGTTTTGTTTATTTCACCAATTGCTTTAAGAATAGACAAGGTTATATGAGTTGTGAGTTCGTGGATGAGTTCATGAATGAGTTAATGGGTGTGCGAACGAGTAAACGAATAAGTGAATGAACGATCGATAGAAAGTCAGAGAAACCTATGAAAAAATTGGTTTTGTTTGCTTCGCCAATTGCTTTAAGAATAGACAGGATAATATGAGTTGTGAGTTCGTGGATGAGTTCATGAATGAGTTAATGAGTGTGCGAACGAGTGGACAACCGAACGAGTAAACGAAGAAGTGAACGAACGAGCGATAGAAAGCTAGAAACGTCTATGAAAAAATTGGTTTTGTTTATTTCACCAATTGCTTGTAAGAATAGACAAGGTTATATGAGTTGTGAGTCCGTGGGTGAGTTCATGAATGAATTAATGGGTATGCGGGCGAGTGAATGAGAGAATAAGAGAATGAACCAGTGATAGAAGGTCAGAAAAATTGATCAAGGAATTAGTTTGGTTGTTTCACAAATGAACGTTATTTTTTTTTTTCATTTTTCTTTACTCCCTAAGTAAAACATTGGTACAGAAATTTGCACAAAACCCTTGGGACCAACTTTTTCATTCTCTCTTGTTTGCTTGGCGGAATATCGCTGTCGAGGTTTCCAAAAGGAATTTTTCATCCAATCCTATGCAACGCGAAGTATTCGTAATTTACAAGGTTTCCGACAACAAAGAGAATTCGTTTCGAAATAAACCAGGGTATATTCGGTTTTAAAATATACAGAATGCTTCAAGATACCGTAGCACAACCAGACGGAAGGTTAGTTTACATGAAACAAAGAATAAAAACCGCAGAATAAAACTTTTCATGTATAACGCTCTAGTTAAGAATCGTTTACATTCGATCAATTTTACCGTACACCACCTCTACTTCACCAACACGCATCCGTTAACTAAATAAATTACATAAAAAATATACATTTTATCCTATTGCACAGTTGCAAATACCAAAAGCAACGGACGCAAGTAGTATAGGCCGAAATTGGTCAGACGGAGACTCGGGTGAAACGCGCGTACGCAATGACTGTTCAAGCTAGTTTTTCACAAAAACAACACGTTGCGCGAAACAAATTTATTCCACCGTTTCGATTTATTTTTTCACGCAGGTGTGGGCCAAGGGAATCAGGTCATGGGGGATGGTTGATGCCACCATGTGTTTTGTCTTTTCTTGTTAGTTTCTTTTTTTTTTATTTATTTAAATCAGCTATCAGAATACAGATTCTATGGGTTGATGTGTTGACAACTAGTCCGTTTCTGGCATGACGAGGGCTTTTTCATTGAAAAGACCTCCTAAGCCTCATTTCAGGTCAATTGGCCATTTTTTTTTTTTAGTCTTCTATTATCGTGTTCTTCTGTGAGCGGTATAATTAGAGGATTTGAATGTTCACTTAACACTTAGCCGACCTAACGGAGATATCTCCCATTTTTTTCTCAACAAAGTGCCGCCATTGATTCTATTTGCTTTTGTTATTAGTTGCCTTCAAGACAACTGTTTCATAGAAAAATGCATTGGTGGAAAGTCTGAACACTTAGCCAACCAAATGGGAAAATCTCCCATTGTTTCCTCAACTAAGCGCTGACATTAATTCTACTTACTTTTATTATTAGTTAGCCTTGAACTAGTATTGTTCACAGTTCATCAAAAACATTTTCTGCTTTTCTAAAGTACAATTTTTAATAAATTCAACACTAGCTCAAGACCAATTAATGACAAAAGTGAATAGAATCAATGTCAGCGCTTTGTTGAAGAAAAAATGGGAAATCTTCTCATTCGGTCGGCTAAGTGTTAATTCGGTGAAGTGTCTTCTACTTCCTTCGTGGATGAGTTAAGTCCTGCTTTGTTAGGTCTCGCCACGTCACCACATTGTACGTTTCATCAGAATAATTATCGTAATTTTCTGTGCACATCGGTGTTATTTATTTTTTCCCTACACGGAGTAACCTAGTCCCCTGGAACATCGGCTGCACCTGGCCTGGAGAAATGTCGGGAGCCTACGTCGATCGGGACCTCTCTGGGGATAACAGAATCTAGGATATTTAGGCTTCGCCACGGGGTTGTTCGAGATTAAATTTCGCGTGCTATTGATTGCGCGGGGCTCGCGATGCTTTCGTGGAATTCCCGGAACGAATAAAACTGGGACCGGACGGGGCAAACCGTACGTAAACTCGATCACCGCGAAATCAGGCGACGATTCGACCGGTTAGAACGTTGTTTCGATGGTTTATGAGGGAATCATTTGAATTATGCGAGCGACGAATGGAACGAGTTCAAAGAGAAGAGAAAACACTGATTGAAAAACGATTTCAGCGAAATTCGCTTCGTGTTGAATCGTCGAAGTTTTTGTTCGACGATGAAATTTAATTTGTGGTTGAGGTTTTTGGTAAAATCACGGCAAACTTTGTTACACGCATTTTTTAACATTTTCAGGATTTCTGTTTTTTTTTTTTTTTTTAGAACGTATTCTATTGAAAGAGAGTGTGGTAAAATTAATGTGGAACAGGGTGCAAATTGTGATAATTCAATTTTTCGTTATTTTCGTACAAAAATGGTTAGAAAATTAATGGAACAGCTATGGAACAGTTTTTCTCGAGCAAGTTATCTCTCTTGGGTAACGTGCGCTTTGTACAGTTTGTACGTCTCATTATAACGTGGAATTTCAAGGGAATAATTTTACAAAATTGTTTACGGTTCCGCCGTTCGTTTCCTTTTGATCTGTACTTTAATAAGAGAACACGAGATTCGCTTAAGGGCAGTTTTGCTTCTATTCGGTATCGCGTATCAGACTTTACAACTCCACCCTGACTTATCTAACTTATCGGTAACATCGAGCAGCTTATACCATTATAAAAGCTGAAGGATAATTACTTCAACTATAACAACGCCAAGATACCGTTCCCTCTTCATAACAAGATCATGGCACAGTTACTAATAAGATACAAGACAGTATCTTTCAGTATCTTTTCTTTCTTATAAAAGATACCAAACCGAAATTATAAAGAGTTATAAATTATACAATTTTAAATTAATATTCACTATTTGTCGTTAACTGAAAACGACTAGAATGTTTAACAGTTTCAACAACTATTTCCACGACCTAAGTACAATATTGTTTTTATATATTACAAGTAAGAAAAAAATAAAACCGATTTTCAGTTATCACAAAATTGATAATTTAAGTAAATTTTAAATTTAATTGCCCAATTAAATTTCTATAACATTAAAAATATCAGTTTCTGTAACAGCAAAAGAAAGCTAAAAATTCGACTTTTCTCGCATTACCTACAGAATTTCCAGAAAAAGATTCCAATGTTTATTTTCCTTTTAACCAATCAAACATCTTTGTCAGAAAAACGAAAAAAGAATGATAAAGAACCAGCGTTTAAAAACAGGTTCAAGCTTCGCCATAAAGTTTACACGCAAATTACTGAATTTTCATAAGACGATCCCAGGTCGATTCACCCCAGGGGGATGATCTTCAGGACGGTGTACATCTGAGCGGGATTATGTAAAAGTGGTGGAAGAGGGGGCGAAGTCTCTTAGCAGTCAGTCCCCCGTGGAATTAAATTCTGGACGGACGGTTCGTTAAAGAAAAACGTGCCTCGTTTCACCGCCGTTTCTTAGCGTCGTTAGCACACTTACACGTAACCGGATCGGTCCCCTAAAGCGTTTTCTTCTGTTTCCACCCCCGCAGGACGAGCTCCGAGGAGCTTCGACGTCCTTGCATATTGAACCGAGCTCGGTATAATTAGCTGGTGAATATTCAACGACTTTCTCATGCCACAGACTTTGTCTACTATTGTTCTATGAATCGAGCCATCCTTTTCTTTCAAATTTTTCATAAATAGCACATTTTTTTTTTTCTTATATTTCTAATTCCTCAATTTCCTTTCCCAAATTCATAATTTCTGAACTTTTAATTTTGAAGTTTCTAGTTTAAAAATTTTCAAATTCTTAAATTTGTTACATTCTCAAATTCCCGAATTCCTGAATTTCTAAGTTTCTGAATTCTAAATTTCTGAAATTTTGATTTCCTGAATTCTTAAATTTCTAAATTCCCATTTTTTAAGTTTCCAAACTTTTAAATTCTAAATTTCCGAAATTCTGAGTTTCTGAATTCCTAACCTTGCAAACTTCTTCAATCACCAATCTCTCGATCCCTCAATCATCAAATTTCCAACTACTACTCCCCCGAGTCCCAAATTTCTAAATGCTAAAAATGCAATTCTATCGATCACGCTTCAATTCTCGCAGTTCCCGGTTAAATTGCCAGGACGTCACGCGAGTGGCGGTGGTCCATGCATCGGAGCAGCCGATTAACCTGGTTCCCCATAAAAGCTCTGAAGTACCCCCAGAGCAAGCAACTCCCCCTCCCACCCGTGAACTTTGTTTCGCTCCACAGGGAACTCGCGGCAACTCCGAATCAACTTCTCTCGTTTCGCAATTATTTTTTAACCGCCACACAAGCTGCACATTATGCATCCCTCCCCCCTCCCTACCCCGTTTCGAACGAAAAGAGAACTTTAATTGCCCGAGCAAGCTCAGGTCCTGTGCAGCGCCGATCAAAAAGCGCAAACAGCTTCCATCGATGCTTTAAAGAGGGCCCGAAAGAAATCCGGCGAATGGAAATCGATCTCCCTCGAGCGAACGCTTTTAATTAAATACTTTTTCAATTAAAAATCAACAGCATCGACTGGCAGCCCTCGACGTCCCCGCGAATAAACGGCCGTTCTCGCGACACAATCCACGAGGACCGATTGAATCGCGTTCCTCTCGGTTTGTGCACGGCCGTTACTTCTCGTTCCCAGAATCGAACCCGCGGAAACGCGCTACAGGCGGTCGAAAAGGAAGCAATTTCACTTTTAATCTCTTCGAGGCTCTCTCTCTCGATCCTCTTCGTTAAGCTCCGCTTGCCGGTGGTCCTTGAGGGTCCGACCAAGGGGACCGCTACGGGGGTTGATTGCGAGGGCGGTTAATTTCCCTTGTATCGAGCCGCTTCTAATTAAAAGGAACGCCTCGGCTTGCTCTGTTCAGCGATTAAAGTTACACGAGTTAGGCTCGAGTCGGTTCTGCTTCAACTTTTCGATTAAACGCGAGTCGCATTCGAGTTGAACTTCGGTCAGATGTTTCTTGGACGTTAAAAAAATCTGCGATCGAATGGTGTTGGGAGGATTGGAAAAGATTGCGATCAATTATAGGTTATTTAACACTAGAACTATCAAAGCAGTCAGATTAACCAATTGATGATTATTCATGGTAACTTTATAAATTCACTGTGGCAAAGCTATCAGAACTGCGATTTTCTACAGAAGGTATAAGTAAAGATTTGTTTTCTATTTATTCAATATTTTTTCGTGCAATTTTCACTTTTATTTCTTCCATGCAAATAAATATACTTTAATTGTCGGTAGTTCTAGTGTTAGAGACGCTGCAAGAAGATTAATAATTAATATTTGTTTACAGTATACATATGATATCTTTCTGAAACGTGTTACCTTTGTGTAAAGAAATGTTATAAAATTTACAAAAGAAATACGCAAAAAGCCGATTAATAATTAAACTTGTACAATTTTACTTCAAAGCATCCTCTAATTAATGGTAAACTTCAAAATGCACTAATTGTCAATTTTTATTCAATTCTTACAATTGTAAGTATTAGGGGACCGGAAAGTGACGTCGTTTTTGTTATTCCGTCTCTAGGTAACATTTTACTTAAAAACCAATTGATTTTTGTCGATCCGGCATTGAAAATTTGCATACTACATGGCAAAAGGTTGTCGATAATGAGGGTGATTATATCATTGATTAAAAATAAAAATTCGTTAAAAATTGATGTGTTTGAATGTAATGTAAGAAAACGACATTACTTTTCGATCCTAATATAAATTCGTTACAAATTTCACACTTGTGTCTATAATTTTGAGTTGTTAAACCGTCTGAGGGAAAAGGGGGTGATTAAAAATTAGGTGTAACAGGAATAAATAGCGATTCAATGAGAACGATCGTATTAGAGGATAATACAAGTGGTCGCAATGTTCAATTTCGAGCGTACCGTTTCTTATTAAATGCCTTAGCTTTAATCTCGTTCAATTATCGCGTGATTAGGCTGTGTTGCTTCGCTGACCTACATCCACGTCGTAGACGACAACGACGACGACGATGGTTTGTGTGTGTGTGTGTGTGTGTGTGCGAAGCTTATCCTAAAATTGTTTCCTCGAACACGCACTGGAAAGTTAATTCGGCGAGGGTTGGCTGATTTAATTAACGATGCGCGCGTTCACAGGGACGGCGAGCAGAAAGTCGTTTATATTAACAATTTCTTCCCTCGAGATTGTTTTAAACGACGCGTCCAATGCGCTATTCCCGAGGTAATTCGAAGGGAATGACGTTCCACGTGTTTTCCGTTTAAGATACCTGTGTAAATTAACTGTTACGAACATTGTTCCGTGGAAAATTGTTAGGCAGATCGTTTTTTAAAATTATTTGATTAACTTTTTCACTCGTTCTCGCAGTAATTGCAAGTACACAAGAAGAAAGTAATATTGTTAAGGGTAGTTTCTTTAATCTAGTACTTGGAATTCCAGTGCACAAAAATTGATTTAAGCTCTTACTAATAGTTATACCGGGAGAATATATCAATGAAATTTTAAGGAGAAAATTTATCTGTAAATAATTGAAGTTTTTACAGTAACATCCCTAGAAAGTAAAGTAAAATTAAAAAATTGTACGTTTTCATTCGGCGTCCAAGATAATCCCTATTTTATTCGTTGTAAAGTTATTTTTAATCGGTTTAACTTAATGTAATTCAAAAAATCGAATTAATATATAAAAATATATAATATATAAAAAACTTATATAATATATAAAATATATAATATGTAAAATATAAAATGTATAAAATATATAATATGTAAAGTATAAAATATATAAAATATGTAATATATAAAAATCTCGAAGTATCTGATTTATATTTCACGTTGCGGGACTTAATCGAAAGCGAAACGAAAGGGGCGAATAAGTCAAAGGGAAATTGCTCTCTTGTTCATGAAAAATATCACAGGCTCGTCGGTACAGCTCGGGCAAGAGAGAAGCAAACTTTTTAGGACACTAAATGTCCAGCTGAGTCTTTCAACGACCCTATCGATCGAACTTTCTCGCGTCTCTACGGCCAAGTTCTCGAGTATCTCTCGACTGGGAAAGTTGAAGTGTCGGTGAAGTGGGGCTTCGTAGAAAGTGATGGACGGACGTGCGCCATGGATTGATTAACTTATTCCTTTTCTTATAATTTCCCGTATCCCTTCCTTTCGGCTCCCTTTTCTCCGAGAAAGTTTCGGAAGACAAAACACTCGAACGAGAAAAACTCTAAAAGACCTCTGAAGGACCTCAAAGAAAATTGAAATCAAGAAAATTCTCCTTCTTCGGAGATTTTGAGATTTTAAAAGATACAGATTAAGAAAGTCACGATACTCGGAAGTCCAGAACTTAAAAACAACTCGAAAGTTCAAGGATTCGGGGATTAAAAAGATTCAAATCAAGGAAATTCCGCCTCTGCAGAGATTCTGAGTTTAAAGAAATTCAGATCGAGGAAATATAGTTATTCAAGCATCATAGCAACACCTTTTCTCAACAACTGTGCTAAGGGTTCGAGGAGAAATATTTAACAAATTCTAAATCGCTGATTGGCATTCTTTCGAACTTAGGAATCAACCAATCAGCGAGTTTTTTACTAACTTAAAATGGTGGTGGATTCCAGTGGCAATGACAAAAGATCAGTTGATCTGAGAAGCATAGTCCCGAATATCTTCTTTTTCTCATTTTTATTAACGAACTCATACAACGTTGTATTCGAATTTCCAACCTCAAGTTAAAAGAGGCATACATTAACACAAAACAGACATGCTATCTACAAAACTGTTCTCGTTAATTAATTTCCTCGTCAGACATTATCGTAGACGGTTATACGAAAGAAATTACGGAACATGAGTGCGTTTTCGCGGTTTCGCAGAGCGACGATCGATTCGTTTCCCAGAACAAGTTCGCCGGAATATTGGCACCTTAACCGGCTCGGTTAACTTTATTGTCCGGTTAACCAAATCGGTCTATTGATTGTTTCGGTCGGTTAACTAGCCGAGCTATAGGCAATAACAAACTGACCGAGAACGGTTAACCAATTTCGGCGATTCCGACGGGGGCGATGTAAAATTTACAATGGATCTTCCCCGTTGTTGAATCAACGCTGCACGGTTCGGATAACGTGAAATGCAAATCGGGATGACGGTTTGAATCTCGCTTCGATGTTTCAGTGTAAATAGCCTTCGCATTTCCTTCTCTCTCTTTGTTTAAATAATTCATTTGACGGTGAATAAGAAAAGTTACAAGCTAGTATTTCGAATAACGGAGCGTCGTCTTTGTTATTCGTATGCATAATTTTTCGTTTTCTTTTTTTAAGTATTATGAATAATTCAATACTAAGTTTAATGCGCTAAGTTTACTGTGACGTAAAGGATAACAGAGTCGTAAAGGATAGAATTATTAGGAAAACGCGAATAGATTTAAATTTTCCATACAGATAAATCAGCCTGGCAATGTTCACCGAGCAAAAAATAAAATCTGAAAATTTTTGAAAGCTTTACAATATATTGAATTAAAACAGAAAAAAATTAGTGAAGAATCAAATAAAAAATCGAGTCCGTATAAAAGAATTTTTTGAATTATTGGTTTGAAAAAATAGGAATTACATTTGAAAAAGATGAATTTCACGACAACGTTCATATATTTTAAACAAGCTTTATAGAAGCATCGAAACAAATTTGTCTGGTGTTCGACGTTTGTAAAACTCAAAAACACCGGGCAAACTGCGATAAAACAAGCTATCGCGGGAGAAAAAAAAAAGGAAAGAGTACACAGATGTTACCGGTTGGCAGTAAAATAATATGAAAAGGGCAGGGGAGTACGATTGTGTGGGAAACGGTGTCGGGAAATCGTTTCGCCTTTCGTTTCTATAGCGCGGTCGATTAAACTCGACAAAATGTAACCGTTACACCGAAAATTTAATGCCGGCTGCGTACACGGCCCGTGCGTTTTCAACGCGATATCTAACTTTTACACCTGATTGTTTTCCGCTCGTTCGTTCCGCGAATCCCTGCTTTGCCAGGCGACCAATTACATCTGCTATCAGGAATTAACGAGTCGCAGCATCGTTCATTTTTCAAAGCAGATTATTCGTCGAACGTTGAATGTAAACATTCGAGAGATTTGGTTGTCGTTGTCAGGGAAATCCTGTTGTTCAAAGTTAATTGAATTTTTGTCGAAAGAGGAAAATTCGAAAATTGAAGGATCTTAAAATTAAAAACGTTCAAATCGAAAAAATTTCACTCTTTCAGGGGTTTAAGAATAAAAAAACATTTTAATTAAGGAGATCTAGTTATTTGGAAGGCATGAAATTAAAAGAATTCGAAAATTCAAAGATCCTAGAATTAAAGAAAAATTCAAACCACGATAATTTCTTGGTATACAGTAATGGATAAAAATTTAAGACGAGAGGACAATATAAAACATAGTTTTATAATTTTTTCGAAAGAGGAAAATTCGAAAATTGAAGGATCTTAAAATTAAAAACGTTCAAATTGAAAAGATTCCACTCTTTCAGGTGTTTAAGAATAAAAAAGATTTTAATTAAGGAGATCTAGTTATTTGAAAGGCATGAAATTAAAAGAATTCGAAAATTCAAAGATCCTAGAATTAAAGAAGAGTTAACGTTACTACACAACTGGTGCTTAAAGAAGAAGCTTAACGAGAAAGAAATGGAGACAGCTTTCGCGCGAGAACTGTGCGAAGGAAAACAATAATAATGGAAATAGAGCATACTCTGGACGGTAATAATTTCCGCGGACTGAAGAGGAAAATACGTAAAATTACCTGGGTTATATATTACATTGAGTTCAGAAAGTGCGAAGAAGTGAGAGAGAAAGAGAAGGAGAAACTGATAACTCCGTATTAATTTTCATTATTATTAGATCGCGAACTTTATGCAAATGAGTGTTCCTGTAGAAAATAGATAATGAAATGGTGTCTATATATAGAAAGGGATTTGCATATTGTTCTACAGACTTGGGCACATAAATAAGATAAACAATTTTGTCGTACTATAGTTATTTAATGAAATAACTTAAAAAAGAGATTAATTATATGTTTCATTGAATTTAATATATAATCATTTTAAAGTAATTAAAATCCAAAACAAAGTGACATATTATTTTCCAAATTCCATGTTCCATGAATAACTATACAGCAAACTGAGCAATTATCAATTCGCAAATTCCTTTTGTTCAAACATTCCCGCCTCTTCAAAAAAAAATAAAAAAATAAAAAATAAAAGTAAACACAAAAAATAAAAGAAATGGGATAAAAAACATGGATGACAACCAGATGAGAATAAACAATTTTGCAGGAGCATTTCCTGCAGCAAGCCCATCTAAATAGAGGAAAAACGAAAAAAAAAGAATAAAAATAAAAAAATGTTTAAAATCGGGGATGTCGGTGTACTGTTTCGTTTCTAATTTTTTGCGGAAATTCTAGCCGCGTTCCCGTCCCAACTGCGCCGCGCGTTTCGAAACGGTCAAACAAATCAAATGGTTCGTGGCCCGGTAACGATTCGGAACACACGATACAAATATTAATCTGCCTCTCTCGCCTCTGTACTCTGAATTATCGCCGATTACCAAATAAAACAGAAAAAAACAACAACAAAAATACAAGTCAGAAACAGGTTGGTCGGCATTTTGAAATTTCTCGTTTTAATAGTACCATCGGAACCGGATGTGTTTATCAAAGTGCGCCATTCTGATTCGCTTTGTTGTGCAACGCGAGGTTGGTTTTAATCCCAAGGTTTTAATCACCAAAATCAGCTCGGATTTGTCGTATACGCGCGTACAATTCAATTTAAACGAAAGGAAAGAGCGAAAGAGAGAGGGAGGGAGAGTGTTGAATTGAAATAACCAAAGTCGCAGAGATGCGCTAAATGCTACGAGTGTTAGGGATGGGCAGCAAGGGTACTTGGATTTGTTACTTTATTTCTTTACAAAAAGGCCGTTCGTTCATAAAATACGTTTGCTGTCTTACTAACTAACTATGCCCTTTTTCTCATGCTTTTATGGGCGCATCCCCACTTTGCACTTTCCCGAAAAACAAACCCGCCGTTGGTGCGGGCCTGGAAAGTGTTAGCGGCCGTGACCGAGTCTCGCGCGTACTCGGTCCCAACCCTTATTGAGGACCTCTGGTTTATGGTGGCCCTAATGACCACTCTGGCCATGGTCACCCCTGATTATCTGGTTCCTCTTACAGATTAAATAAAAACAACTCGAGGTCCGCTCTCTGTAAATTCCTCTGAATGACTAGCCTTTACTAGTCAAATATTTTAAAACATTTCAATTCCTGCACTATCGAAAGGGTAACAAAAACACCGTGAAGAAAAACCAAGATTTTATACATCACCTTTGTCTACAACTGTACGGTTTGCAAATTTATCGTTTCTTGTCGCTTAATTTCGAGCTTCTGAGCTTCGTTCGCGTGTTCTCGTCAAATTTCGATTGCCCGCGATGCCGTTGAATCCCCAAGAATCTCTGCCTCAAAGAAACACGGAACATGAAAGGTGGAATACGTCCTGATTGGACAAAGAGTCGATCCAAAGGCAATCCGATTGATTGGCATGATCCCCGGGAACAGTTTCCTTCAACGTTCTATCCGCCTTTGATTGCGAGTCCTTTCGTAGAATCTGATCTTTTTGACAGATCTCGGATTTTTGAATATTGGCCGAACGTGGCGCAAAAAGGAAATACCTTCTTACCAGAACTTGAGAATAAAGAAATTCGAACAACGCGCGCTGTTCCACCAGCCTGTTCCCCTGTTTTTCTATTCTCCCGTAAAATAAACGACATTTCAATATCGCGCGACATTTTTCACTGTCGCGACGGCGGCAGGCCGTTTTCCAACCGGGATTTTTCCGTCTTTTAAACGCTCCTCTCGAACGCGAGACACGGAAATCCGTTCGGGCGCGTGGATCAACGTCTCGTTTCCCTTGAAAATTGTCCCACGTTGGAAAGCTGTCTAGACGTTGGACGTGAACGTCTTCACAAGGGGACGAAGCGGCCCGCCGAAACTTTTCGCGGGGCCATTATTTTTAATAAACCTGGCGGAAGCTATTCTGGAGGTTCGACGTTATCGATCGTGCTTCTCATTTCCATCGTATCGGGCGGGACGCGTAAGCTTCCGTAGTCTTGTGTACACTGTACTTTAATTTTTGAATCTGATAAATTAGGGAGAGGGAAAGTGTAAATGGTAAACGTGTACCATTGAAATTTTCCATTTTTAGTTCTGGGTTTATTACGATTATTCTAATTTCAAACGAGTGATTCTGATACCAAACGATCAGATTTCGAAACTAAAATTTTTAAATTAAAATTATTAAAGTATACTTTATAAACTATAAATTATAATTTATATTGTAATTTTTTTTTAATTACACTTAAAAAATTTTAAGTTTAAAAATTATAAAATATAAATAGATTATAATATACAGAATCAAGAATGAATTAATTATAATACCATTGATTTAACAAATAGAAGAAGATTATAGAAATTATTAAAATTAGATTATTACATTTCAATATTTTACTCAGTTCAAACGAAAATGTATCTTCGCAACGTTGAAGTGGAATCAACGAAGCGTGTGCCTTTCGTAATAAAATTGAGATCCAAAAAGGCGAGTATAGAAGAAGAGTTATTTCTAAAGCACAGTGATTGATTGGCAGCCTTTTAACGCTCCGTTTCTCGATGATTGTTCCTTTCCACGGAAGTATCAGAAAGAAGTATCGAAAAGCCATAGAAATACACGGAAAACGATGACGCGTTCGCGCGATAGTAGTTACGCGGTTGTATGCGATCGTGGGAATCTGTATGATTTCATAAAACTTGGAGATATTCACTTCTGTGTTGTTCGAGTGCGTTCGAAGCGCTCTTGGTGGAAGAGTAGACTTTAAATTGAACGGGGTGTAAAGTGGAATTGCGAATTCGAGTTACCAGCGCTTCCTTAAACGGAAGAAATAAAAGTTGCGCGTACAAGTGTTAAGAGTTTCAATAGTTAATTGATCAATTGTAGAAACGGAGGTGCATACTTGTTGCTAAAATCGTTATTCTCTTCTAAGAATAATTTTTCGTCTTCGATTCTACGCTTAACCCTTTACAGTCGGCAGATTTCGCTCTTGGGAGTATCAGCAGATCGGAGCAAATTTAGTGTTTCGCAGTTATTTTTCCGTACAGAATTTAAAGTCAATATATGAAAATTAGAACACACAGAATTTGTTGAAACCGATTTGTTATGTTTAATACTACTTCTAATACGTAAAAATACAAAATTTGTAATTTCTGTCATTTTCTAAAGTATGAAATTTCACAAAACCTACGAATGTCCCCGCTAAGGGGACATTGACCGCAAAGGGTTAAATCTCACTTCAATTTTATTGCTGCCCTTCCAACAATTTGACCTTCCCGAATTCTTTCAATTAAATTTGACGAAAGTCACAGGAACGAAACAAAATTTTTTCTGTCACTTTCCAAGCCATAACCAATTTCAAAACTTTAATTAACCCTAAAACATCCGTTCAATCCTTAACCACCCTAATATAGACCATCGTTTTTGTTCAATCTTCTCATCATCCAACGTGTTCCGTTCGCATAATTTGCTGAGATCGCCTGAAAAACGCTGCTCTGCGCTAACAAGGCGTTCAACCAACGCAAACTAAAAGGCAGCAAAGCTCTGCGAGAGAACAGAGTTTACGCGATCTCGTAAAGTGGCAGAATCGAGGCAATTTGATCGATCGATCCAACTAAGGTGCTCGAAGATTTCTTCTGTGTTCTCTGGGGTCAGCAGGGAATCGGATGCATCCGTTCGACTTCGAAGGATGAAACGGACTTAGACGAGTCGGAGAGGGACTCATTAGGCGACTCTCGAGGAGTGTTGTTATTCGAAGGCTGCTGCTGGCCGATTCGTCGTTATCGGATTCCTGGCTGTAACCCTGACAGACGGCGAGCTTTGCCGATAAATCTGAAACGGATGTCATATCGATCCCCGCCGGAACCAATCCCGCGATTCCACGAACGCTTGTGACCGTCCCCGCGTTTCTTGGTTCCAGCCGTCGTTATCGCGGCCTTTCATCGGTTACCATTCGGTTCCAGATCGTTCGGGTTAGGCGAAGATTCTCTGACACCGACGGATTGTAACTGCAGCTGTAATTTTCTAGCGCCTTGGAATCTTTACATTTATACAGAGAGATTTCGAAAAGAGGCTTGGTATCGCGAAGAATCAGATACTTTGCTTAAACGTCTCATAAATTTCAACAACAATAAAACCCAATTAACCCCTTAGTAAACAAATAAAATGGAATTTGATGCGTCCAAAAAATACTATTTAATTTGGTTCAACTGAGAATAATTATGTGCAAGTTTGAAAACAGAACGTTTTATTTCTAAATTTTTTTTGAAAGGGGAAAGGGGGGAGCATCTTGAATATTCTAAAGTTTCCGGTGAGTTTATTAGAAATTATTCTTTTACAGAATTCTGTAAAGTGTAATAAATTTTATTAACCCATTAGCAGACAAATAAAATGGAATTTGATGCGTCCGAAAAATATTATTTAATTTGGCTCAACTGAGAACAATTATGTGTAAGCTTGAAAACAGAACATTTAATTTTGAAATTCTTTTTGAAAGAGGAAAGAAAGGGGAGCATCTTGAATATTCTAAACAAAACAGAATCAACTAAGTAATCTAATAATATACTACACGGTGTTCGCTGAAAACAACTCTTGACGAATCAAACTCGTCAAAGTCTACAGTGGCACATGAAACGAATGACGACCCTAATTCATCATTGTACCTCAAGGGGTTAAGGAAAAATTGTTAGCCACGCGTAACAATATTCCGTGGCAATCACTCGCAACTAAGTTCCAACAAAAGACAGGATTTCCAAGTGAAAGCAGTCGAAACCGTTCCCCCTCCTTCGTCGGCGATTGCCGGGGCACTCCGAATTCGCCGGAAATTATTAGAACTCGTGGACAGAGAAATATCGGCAGACGCATCTGTCTTTGGTTTGACGTTCAATCGCGACCGTCCATTTGTACGTATTTACGGGGCAATTCAGCGACTTAGTTAATTGGCTACGTAGATCGCGCGGGCTGGACGCGTTGCGGCGACGACCCGGATCCCTTGGGAGCAATTAGAAGCCGTTTGGATGTGACTGGAACCGCACGGGTCCCTCTGCGGATCGATCAGCCAGCGGATAGAGAGGCGTTAGGCCATCGATTTTCTTCGAACAACGGGATCGACGACGGTCCCAGACGATGTAATTTCCCGTGTCCCGCTTCCCTCAATCTGCCCTTAATCTTTTATGGGCCTTGTTCGGGTACGGAGATAGAGCAATGCGATTGTTAACGTGAATTTTGGAGGGACGACTCATTGTTTGGTGTGTATTTGGGTGTTGCATGTCTGGCAGACATTTTCTCGTCAACCTTGTATTTTAATGTTAATCCTTTGAATTTGAATGACGATTACTGCACTTTTAGAGGTTAAGAAGAGTATCAGAATTTTACTTGAACTAAAGTTTATTTAATTTTAGAGAGGCAACACGTTGTTTTGTGTGTATTTGAGTGTTGTATGTCCGGCAGACGTTTTCTCGTGAATCTCGTATTTTAACGTTAATCCTTTGAATTTGAATGACGATTACTGCATTTTTAGAGGTTAAGAAGAGTATCGATATCGAAGAGTACCAGAATTTTACTCGAACTAAAGTTTATTTAATTTAGCCGTTGTATATCAGAAATGAGACAATTCGATTCTTCGATATCCGTTATGAGATGTAATATAACGTAGTGTTTAGGCAGCGCGAAATACATTTCAGAAAGCATTGACGGTCTATACTGTGGCAATGATATAAGTGTGTAACCAACACAGAAATAAATATTTAGTTTCTTAGAAATATTAATATTATTTCTAATAATAAAAAATAATAAAAATAATAAAAAATTTCTAATACGGAATAATATTATTTCTGTTCTTTTTTTTATAATATTAATCGTCTCCTCGTTGCCACCCTTGACTGAACTTTGCCGCCCTTATTTGAATTTCCCTTCGTTGACAGCAGTCTAGAAAATGCTTGACGCATGGCATTCTACGAGTCGGCTCGCCTCACAGATGCCTCGAACGATTTCCCGTTAACGCGCGCATCCCAATCTCTTAATCGCATCCACGATTCGTATCGCCGCCTGGGATCAGCCGCTCGACATCTTTACGTCCCCGCGTAACCCATCGTCAGGCGATACACGTACCCAGAAATCCCGGAGCTTCCGTGGACCGTGATCCGCGGGGTCTTAAAGCAAATCCGGATGCTGTTAGAAGGGGGATCGGGGCGAGGCGTGGCAGACGGAAGCGCGGAAGATGTCTTCGCTGGCCAACATGCAAATTCTTCGTGTCTGGAATCCCCGGTTTATCCATATTAATGCTCGTAATTAAGCCGCGCATACGTTCTTTCATATTTCTCGCAGTTTTACCAGTTCTTACGGCATTGTTGAACTGGCAAGAAAAAAAAAAGAACGTGGGAACGTATGAATAACGTAACGATAGACTAATTAAAGATCAACGGGATATAATGCGGACGGAATAATTAAGACGCGACCATGAAATAATTAAAGGTTTCTTTGGTTAAGCTTGAGACAGTTTCTTGGGATTACGCTTGAACGACTGTAGCGTTCTTTTATAAGAATATGTTGTGTAAACAAGAAATTATTATCCGTGTTATTGTTATGGTGTACGATAGATAAAATAGTAGGTTTGAAATTAAGAGCGCGTGCATTGATTATTTTGCGAACTTAGTGGAGTTTGTACGCAGACTTGGATTAAAATGAATTTTTATACAGTCACAAACTGGTTTAAAAAATCATTTACAACGTACCTATCACGATTCGTCGTCGATTAAAAGATTCTCTAAGCGTTCAAAGGAAAGCGTGCAACATTTCCGACTACCAAACTCGAATTACGGATTAACCCTTTGCGCTCGAATTTAACATGACCATGAATTACCGCCATCTCGGAATTTATTTTTTTATTCCATCAAAACAAAACTTTTCCAATACGTTATTAGCATACTTAGCTGTAACATTTCATGAGTATAATTGAAAAAAATGAAAATTCCACGGAAAAACTTGTGATGTCGCATACGCTGAGACATACGAGCGCAAAGGGTTAACTGAAAACTGCAAGCGACCGATCGTGAATTCGTAATTGAAAAAAAAAAGGAAGAAAAACGAAGAGAAGAGGAAAAGGACGACGGTCCGCGTTAATGGAAAGTGCGATCTTCGTTAACACAGGAATATCGCGATTATTCGACTCGTCCCGCGTGCTTCCGATTCGTTCGCGCGGCTTCATTACGCGTCGTAATTGCTCCGCTAATTAATTACACCAACTTCGCAGCCCGTACAGAATTTCCGTCCGTCGAATCGCGTGCGAGCGCGAACACATGCACCCAGGCAATATATAATACGTGTGTTTGCGTACTCGCTGGCGAACCTAGACAGGATACACAAAGCGATTACTGCTATTTATCTTCATCAGTTCACCCGGATACCGTATGTTTCATTAATAATTCTCTAGGGTTCCATTTTTTTTGCCCACAGTTTGACGATACGATGCCATGAGGTTATACGGATATTAGAGGTTTTTATATTTTTCGAAATCGCTATTGTAGTATCGTAATTAATTTTATAGAGTAAGAGAAAGTGAGGGTTGGACAGCGAGAGTTCATACCTGCTTGGGGAAAGCCTTTGGCGACGCGCGAGCCCCTCGAAAAATGCCCAAATATGGTCATGTTTTTGGAATATGCCCAGATATGGCCATACTTGAGGGATTTTTCCGAGGTACGTGGTGGGAGAAAGGCCAAGGGTTATAGCGACAGTTTTCTCTGGTCAAAAAGAGTAGAGTTGAATTAGACGTTATACCGTGTAGAGAGTCGTGCGAAGAGTAAGATTTGTACATAATATTGTAACTATATTTTCGTAATCAATAAATAAATATTATTATTATTTTTATAACACTAAACTATCCGATATTTTTTTCTTTTTGATTCACTGTGTAGTATCGTTACATTTATGCAAACCTTCAAACAATGTCTGTATCATAACGTACTTTGACTTTAATAAATTATATAAATATTATTGTTTTCTTTTTTTTTTTCGTTAGTATCGTATTTAAAGGGTTTAACTCGTTAAAATAAATAAAATAAAATAAATATTCAATATTTTCATTGGAAGTTTGCAACGCGTGGAAGATATCATACAGATACGTTTTATTTTTATTAAAAGCTGTACGCGATGTAGTTTAGAGGTACGGGAATGAAAAATGGTACAATAATGTTTATTAAACAAAAATAAGTCTAAGAGAAACTCCCCTTTCACACACTGTCAAATACCCCTTGCTTGCTCACGAGACTCTATCAAAAACTTTGGCAAGGCTGCCCCACGCGCGCTTCTCTCACACCCTACATACTTTTTCGCATTCATCCTCTTTCATTTTGACCCTGAAACTTTCTCGCTCAATACTTTCAGGCACGTTCACCCAAGTTCTTCTCATGTACTCGCCTTTTCGAGCCTAAGAAGTACCTCTACGCTCTATATTCACATTTTTAATATGAAAAAGACTTATAAAAAGGATTTATAAAATTATTAACACTTTACCGACCGGAAGCCTATTAATCGGCTTTTACATGCTCACAATTAGTCTCTAAATTTTATAATATTTCCTTACACGAAGGTGATTGTTTCGAGCGATATCGTGTGTATACTGTAAAGAGATATTAAACTATCAGTTACGCGAAGAAAATCATTGTAATCAATTCATTAGCAATGCATTTGCGATAAAATAAACCGATTGGGAGTACGTGTGCAATAAGTTATGCGGTTGGTAAAGTGTTAAAATACAAAATACATTTGGATGCCGTATACATACGGCGCTCGAAGCGAAAGGATTAAAAGTTTCGTTCGCTCGAAAGAAATCAGAACAAAGCTTTATGCGTTTAATTTATTCAACGTTGAACGGCAAAGGATCGATGCAATTTGTGAAACGCATCATCGGGACGATCGCAACCGCGTTTCACCCTACCCAAGTTCCTCAGTCGTCTCGCATACTCACCCTTTCGAGCCTCTACGCTCTATATTCACATTTTTAATATGAAAAGAATTTATAAAATTATTAAAATACAAAATACATTTGGATGCCGTATACATATGGTGCTCGAAGCGAAAGGGTTAAAAGTTTCGTTCGCTCGAAAGAAAACAGAGCAAAGCTTTATGCGTTTGGTTTATTCAACGTTGAACGGCAAAGGATCGATGCAATTTGCGAAACGCATCGTCGGGACGATCGCAACCGCGTTTCACCCTACCCAAGTTCCTCAGTCGTCTCGCATACTCACCCTTTCGAGCCTCTACGCTCTATATTCACATTTTTAATATGAAAAGAATTTATAAAATTATTAAAATACAAAATACATTTGGATGCCGTATACATATGGTGCTCGAAGCGAAAGGGTTAAAAGTTTCGTTCGCTCGAAAGAAAACAGAGCAAAGCTTTATGCGTTTGGTTTATTCAACGTTGAACGGCAAAGGATCGATGCAATTTGCGAAACGCATCGTCGGGACGATCGCAACCGCGTTTCACCTCATCCCCTGCTTTTGTTTCCCTCGCCTGTTCCAGCTTTATCCTTTCCAGCGAAAGGGCAACGGGAAACGAATCGGTTCGCTGATTCCGGTAAGTTGCGTTTTTTCCCCCAGTAATTTTCGACGACGAACGACGCGAAACTGGAGCAGCGCGCTGCCTCGCTCGTTAATCGAGAATATTTTACACGACGGCCATTGGGACCGTTTATTTCGTCGCTTGCTCGTCGATAACCGTGGATCGTGCAACCTATCTACAGGCGAGAGATTAAAAGCGTATTTTGCCCTGTCGCGACGGATCGCCCTAGAAATTGTTCTAGATGCCGTTGCATGCCGTGGCTGAATCCCGTCGCCCGTTTCTCTTCCGTCGTCTTCCATTTGCTTCTTGCTTTCAGCGCCGTCAGACGGTGTTTGGCAAAAAAGGATGACTCCGCTGAGAGGAGGTAAATTGAATACAAAGGGTGGATTTCCCGTTTGCTTGCCGCGTGAAATATCGTGGTACGGTATTCGGTAAGAAAGCTTAATTCTATCGTCAAAGCCGGGCTATCAATTTATCAGCTGGTGCTAGGCGGAATAGGAATGATTGTTGATGCGAGAGACGAATCGAATAGGAGGGGTGAAGTTTTGTATAATTTTGAGATATTGTAAAATAGTATTAAATAAAGAAATATTATATTTTATACTGTATATTCGATTTTTGTCCACATTTAAAATTTATTCTTTTTATCTATACATACGTATAAAAAGACATGTCCTGACTGATCGACCGATTTATCATCGCAGAGTCTAAACTACTGAAGCTAAAAATATGAAATTTGGACAATAGATTTCTTTTATGACGTAGGCACTCAATAAAGGAAGATTTTTTGATATTCCACCCCTAAGGGGATTAAACAGAGGTTGAAAAGTTGTTTGAGAATTCACTGATCTTGAAGCAAGCACTATGAAAACTGGTGTTTAGCTTTTTAGTTAAAAATAAAGAAATACGTGTTTCAACGTTTTTGGAAGATCAACCCACAAGGGGGTAAAATAAAGGATGAAAGTTTGTTTGAAAATTCGCCGATTTTTAAGCAAGCACTATAAAAAAAAAACGCAGGCAACAGCTAATTACATATACAGGATGAGTCTTAAATAATTTGCATATTATTTACCATAGAAAAGAAATGTTTCAGTACTATATTCTCCCTTTGATGCTATTCAATTTTTATTTGAAACATGTTTTCTATAAGAAATAATATCAGACTCACACTGTATATTTTTAAACTACCCATCCTACAGTAACATCGTTTCGTTAAAAAAAAAAAGTAAATAAAATCTGTAATAAGGCTGTCCTCTTTTTTCGAGTATTCATATTTTGAACGAATGTTCGGAATATCGACAGTCTGCAGGCGTGTGGACATTAAGGAAGAAAATATTACTGTCCGCGCGCATATATTCAACAGTTTATGGAGACGAAACGTGTTGCGTAATAAAGTTTCTCCTGTCGACAGGCGAGAAAAATTTTTGTTCAAAACTGGATGATCGATGCATCTGGTAAATCGATTCCAGGCAGCGTTTTATGATTTTGCCAGGCAACATCATTTGTCCTCGGATAGATGAAGCTTTTCGCTCGGGGAAATTGTCATCTAAATTGGAAATTTCTATTCGATAGGTCTATTTATTGCTTTTAGCGATTTCTAGCTACGTTTAGGTACGAGTACTTCAATTTAGAGGATAAACAAATGATCGAAGCGATTTTAACGTGGATCTCGTTCTCAAAAATCACGACAATGGTTAATGGGAAAATCTTTATCATAAATTTTTATTCTTACAAGCTTGAGATAATAGAAATTTGAAAAGATTTAAGATTTAGTTTACAGGAATTGTTGTTATTTTTATATCGTTAGACGAACAACAATTTTTGCCTCTGTTTACATAAAAAGAGATCTTTTCGGATATTTCTATGTAAATTGAATGAAAACGTTAAAAATCTCACTTTTTCATAGTAAACTAGATTCCAATATATATATATATTTAAAATAGTACGATGAAAAGCCAACCAACCAGGACTCGTGGGGATCAGTTTCGAAACTTGCTTTTGCCACTGAGACCGTTAAAGGCGAAAGAAAAAAACGTTTCCGGCTGCGAGAAAGCGACGAAAACACATTTGCATACGGGGCTGTGTTTAAACTACCGCGCTGCGAACTGCGTTTATATGGAAATTCCATGAGCGATGAGGATCACAAAGGTCTGTGGATCGAATTAAATATCACCGGGCGGAAACAGTGCTCAAAGCTTCGCTCGAACCTCCAACGTTTGCCGATAGTTCAACGAAAATATCCCGATGAAACGTACCTTCTTCCTTTCTTTCTTCTTTTCATCCTTTCCTCTTTCCTCCTATTCATTCCTTTTTGCTGGGGCTATTTCGTTTGGAATTCCTGTTTTTACTTTTTCAAGCGTAGATTCTATTGTTACCGAGAAACACGTAGGAGAGGTGAATATTTTCGGAATCTTCTTGCGACTTGGACAAAAAATTTAGAGAAGCTTGAAAAAAATCGAGCTGTTTGTTTAATACCAGAATTCGTTTGCTTTTTACATAATTCATTCTTTTCTAGAATTTATCGTACAAATATAAAAAGGTCGACGAACGGCTTACACATTCTAATCACATTCTGCACGTTTCAAAATACTATTTTCAATAGTACAACATTACTAATACTACTACAACATTCGCATTCTTTTCGTCTGTTTACACTCCCACTATGTTTTTCCGCTGAACAAACAAAAATTTGGCAATACTACTGTAGTATCGTAGTTTTAAGAGTCAGAAAAGTGAAATAGCAATGTCAGCGAGCGTGGGGTGGAAAAAGGAAAAGGCCTATAAGGGTTTCCTCGAAACAGAAAAGGGATCAGAGTTGAATAGAAAAGCGAGTGGTAGAGTAGTAAAAAGAGCCAAGGATTAACACTAGATTGTCGAAGTGAGTCAAATTGACTCACTTATGATTTTTTTGCTATATATGTAGACAAATTAAAACATTTCTTTTTTAAACATATGTTGGTTTTTCATAGAATTATAAAATGTATGCAAATACTAATCCCTTCCCGTCCCCACTCCTTAATTTCACAGATCCATATGTTTCAGGCAAAATAGTATATACCCAACATCCGGCAATGTAGTGTTAAACATAGAGTCGCGTGGCAGAGTTGAATTAAAATTTACTGTATACCGTATATTTTTGCCATTATTCATATTAATAATAATAAATAAATAATCTTAAGAACCTTTGTTCTACACTGCCCTGATTACAACACAAAGAATCGTGTCAAACACCCGACCCGCATCAAAAGAACGGCCCCTATCTATCTGAAACGTCAGCTTCTCTCGTTCGCCGTTTAACATCGACCAAATCGAATGCTAGGGGAGCGGTGAACAACGAGAAATTGTGAGGGTTACTTTATTTCTTTTACAAAATCGTCTCTCGTTCGTACAATACGGTTTCTATCTTACTAAAACTAGCTATGCCCTTTTCCTCATGTTTTTATGGGCGCATCCCCACTTTGCACTTTCCGAAAAACAAACCCGCCATTGGTGCGGGCCTGGAAAGTGTAAGCGGCCGTGACCGAGCCTCGCGCGTACTCGGTCCCAACCCTTATTGGGGACCTCTGGTTTATGGTGGCCCTAATGACCACTTTGGCCATCGTCACCCCTGATTATCTGGTTCCTCTTACAAAATGCAGTATCTAGCTTCGTTTATTTATAGAATTATCCAACGGCCCAACAGTGATAAAATGTGTGGACGACACTTCGTAGGACGAGAGGTCATCGGGTTACGTTGCACCGCGGTGCGGCAGATTAAAAAATGCAACTTTTACACGCGCCGTTGATACGTGAGGCGAATTTCGACCTTTGAATTTCCGTCGCCGGCCATGTTGCGACGACGCGGCACGTTATATGCAAATTTCGGGAACCAGCGACGAAGGAAACTTTACAAAGGGAAGGGCAAATTAAATATCGCGACAAGCCAAGGTTCGCTGGAACGAGATAGAGGCAGGACGAAGGGAGCATGGAGACGCGTTGAAATATTAAACATCCACGATCTTCGACGGCCAGATTGTTCAAACGCGCCACGCCGACCCTTTGACGTGCTCGAGAACCGGTCGGGCAATTTGAGGAACGAGCCGAACGACTTCCGCCAGCACGCTTTCCCGTTTATGCAAATACAATGGAGACCGTGCCCCTTAGACGTGGATACTCTTTAGTTTCGAAGCGGAAGAATTTTTGGCGCACGAAGCTTCGATTAACCCTTTGACTGCCATGCCATAATCACGTGTTTCGCTCAGGGCGCCACGGGAGTACACTGCTAGATTTTATAGAAATTAATCTTTTATTTTCGATGTTCTAATACAAATTTTTAATTGTTCAATAGGATAGTTTTTACTTCAAAGTATCCTCCAGTTAGCGGTAATGTTCAAAATGGGCTGTCAATTTTTATCCAACTCTTACAATTATAAGCTAGATGCAATATTTCATAGAAATTAATTTTTTTTTTTCGATATTCTAATAAAAATGTTTGATCGTTCAATGGGGTACTTTTTACTTCAAAGTATCCTTAAATTAGCCGTAATGTTCAAAATGCACTAACTGTCAATTTTCATTCAACTCTTACAATTGTAAATACTTGAAGCGCTCTAAGTCATCACAGAAGAAATCGTGGCCGATCATGTATGACCAACGTGGCAGTCGAAGTGTTAAATTAGTGCGAAAGATCGCTAATTTATTTTCTTCTTTTTAACGAGAAGGTTGGGAATCGGACAGATTTCGTGGAAATATGATTTCTTATTTGATCGAAGAAATTTGTGGCGGGGTTGTCGGAACATTCCGAGTTATTGATTTCAGTGAAATCTGGGTGTTTTCGCTGCGTACGGAATTTTTGTTAATTAATAATTGATACTTTCAGGCGTTTATTGTTCACGGATCCTTAATTAGACGCATTCAATTGGAGTGTTCAATTTTTAAATTAAATTTTCCCTCTAATTAACTAATTGGATCGTTCTGTAAATTCCATGACAGCGTAATATTATAATTTCCGAAAGCTGTGGAAGGGTTGCCGTAAAATTACATATTGCACTTCAAACATCGGGTATCACTTGGCACGATCAATTAAACATTGCGTTCGTTGTTACTTTCACGAAAATGTTTACAAAATTACCCTACATTAAATTATAGGACATTAAAGAATTAATAATAAAGAATTAAAAATAAGAATATCTTTATACTTTCTCAAATGTATCATCGATTTTTCTACGTTATCTGTGAGAAGGTATTGAGATACAATTAAAAATACAGGGAAAAAATGCTTTAACAATAATTAACCATAGATAACAGCAAAAAATAGATATTTAAGAAAACGACGATAGCAATTTTTGCACGAACCCAGTGCGATTATTGCTTCCACAGAAATTTGTAAAACACACGAAATTAAAGTTCAGATCCGTGTTGAAATCCAGAAATTTTGGAGAACCCAACGTTCGCGTGTGCATTCGAACGTAGCAGCTGAGAGATAGGAGCTGGTCGCGTCTCTCTCAACTTATTAGGTCGCATTTCATCCACGGCGAAACTTAAAGACGCTCTCGCTCTCGAGCCCGTACGGGTACCGAACTTCGTCGTCGACGAGGATGTTTCCGGTTAAATGATGTTCCCATAGTGCACGCACGCGAAACCACTGTTAAACGGGCGCCCTATAAGCTCCATATACAAGCCCCGAATCCCGAAGGTGTTCACCGCAGTGCCGTAAATGGGCTGAGGTATTACGCTCCTCCATGACGCACAGAGGAGAACAGAGAGTGGGAGAGACTTAGAGGGAGTGTGAGGGAAAGAGAGAGAGAGAACGGAGAAATTCCCTTGGTGTAACGTCTTAGGAATTACTGTAGACAATGCAGAAAATATTAACTTCCAGGACAGACAACCGAATAGGTAAATAGCTTCCTTGATTCTCGCTGGAAATTGAAGCTTTGTGGGAGTTGTTGAAATTAATTCGACTGATCGTGAGTTGCGTTCAGCTCGTTTCTGTGATTTTTGGAAACATTTCGAAGGATCGAAATTGATCGGAGACACAAGAAAAAAAGTAGGAAATTTTTGAACAAATTTATTGATAGGAGTGTTAGAAAAATTGCAAGATTCCCCGAGTTACTTTTCGCGCTTTGGTAGCATTCATGGTTACTTCTTTAAAAAATGCAACAGCATCGAACCATATTTGTAGAATAAAATGATGGAGAATTATATCGAGATACTTAATTACAGTAAATTGTAAAAATAGCAACGTTATCGAATTGTTCATTCGCATTTTAAATTCGAACGAGAAAATTATGCCACGAAACTTAAATAACAGAACAGCAGCGCTCGCGTTGAATTCCTAATATTTCCATTCTTACGAATGCCGCAGGAATGCGAAAAAGAAAAATTTCTTCAAACACAGCGAATCATTGATAATTCATAGACCATGCAAATTTATATTAACGCTTAGCCAACCTAATAGGGAGATCTCCCATTGATTCTATTTATTTTTGCTATTAATTTGTCTTGTACTAGCGTTGAATTTATTAAAAATTGTACTTCAAAAAAGTAAAAAATGCATTCGATACATGTCTTGAGAGTTGTCCTGTGTACTGCTTTCGCTTCTCGTTCACAACCACGTGACGTATACAGTAATAATTGTAGGAATGTGACCGAATGGATGCGAGTTTGGAAAAGTCCGAAGAATACTTGAGTTGGGCGATTGTCGTGTGAACGCAGAATGTTTGGACTCGAACGTTTCTAAGGCATGAAAGATGAGCACTTGAGAAAACCGAGTGACTGAAAAATTTTGGGTGGTTGCGACCGAACGCATCGAGTGAGAAAGGTTGACAATTAGAATGAAAGGAAACGAGAGTGTTTGACTAAGGTGGAAGAAAAGTTTTGACTGTGAATGTAGAAAGAGTGTGATTCTGAACGTTGAAGTTGCTAAGTTGTAAAGTCGTTTAAGTTGTTACTGTTAAACTGTTTTAAACATACGTTTATTAATATTCCAATCACTTCACTTTTATTTATTCACACCTGAGTCCCATCGTTCGCTCTACTAAAATCATAGAAATAGTATTTTCCTGTATAATTAAAGTGTAAAATTGATTTTAATAAAACCAGTCCACTGTAAATAATAGAATCGAATTTCTAACAGGTTTATCGTTGAATATTTTCGACTGTAGATCGTGTCGGTAGTGCATGCGCGAATAAATTGACGTTGTCCCGACGTTCTCTGTGCTAAGGTCACGCGACATTATCGCGGTAAAAGGATGTGCTCGGATTTATTGTTACAGACAGGATCGCAGAAACAGACAGTGTTTTAAATGGACTGCATTCTGTTTGGTCTTCGGTGCTCTTTTCTGAATATCTGATAAAGGATAGTCGGAGGGGAACGTTGTAAGCTCCGGGTCTCTTTATATTCCGTGGACGTTATTTGCGAGGTATTTTAGGAGTTGCGAGGTTCTTGGTTTACGTTGAATAAAAGAGAGCCAAGGATGGGATTGTACGCGGAATGCTGCCGCTGTTAATACTTTATTAAGACGAGGATACTGAACGCGTTGCATGCTGCATCGGCATGGATTTCGGTCGCGATAACAAGGTGACGCGTGAATAAAGAAAAACAGATAGATGAATAATATAAAAACTGTAGTACTTTTTAATTGTTCAATTTAATGACGAGGCAGAATTTTTGCATTGATCATGGTAAAAGTATTTTTTACGGTATTTTCGAAGAAAAAGGAAAATCAATAATAATAATAATAATAATAATAATGATGATAGTAAAAAAGATTTAGAAAATAAAATTAAAAGACAAAGAGAAACAAAAAGACCGACATTAAAGTTTTTTTATCCAACAAAAAAAGACTCCATTTCACCTTATTCTTCTCTTTCACCAACTCACCCCTCTAATCAACCCTGTTATCATCACTTTTACAACAAACATCATCCCCAATCTCGATAAAACCTCCCTAACACTAAATTTTTAACACTAAGTTTCCTGGACTCTTCAATTTGACGGGTTTCGAACTTTATGAGTAAAATTTGCAAAACCAATTACAATACTATTATTCCTAGCAATTTTTGCTAATTTTTATTAATAGAGCGATACAAATATACCTAAACCTATACCCCTCTCAATTCTACAATTCTCAATTCTACAATTCTCAATTCTACAATTCCCAATTCTGTTCGATGCATACCTTATTTCGTTAGTATACGCGTATCGAAAATAGATACACAAGAAATGTCCGTGAATGTAGTGTTAATGCCCGTTGCTCGCATCGAAGGGTTCAAAGTACCGTCTCCTCGCCGACAAGAAAAAGAAAAAGTTTCAAAGTCGGACTCTAATTCCCCCGGACCCCGATTCGATCGTTCCTGTTCACGTTGGTAAAAGCCGCGCACAAGCGGTGGTGTAATCGCGCGGGGGGGTTGGACGAGGGCGAGAGTGTAACCAGAGGAGAGCCGGAGGAACCGAAAGAGTGGCCTGGCGGAAAGTTTTCAAGTAGTTCCGGCCAAGTTCCGCAATCGATACCGCCTCCGGGCACCGGGCAAAGACGTGTCCAACCCCGTCCAACCATCCACCCCCGTAGGCGAACCCCTATCGTCGAAATATAACTCTATGCGCAAATGTTTATCGACGTCGTTTCGGCTAATACAGTCGCGAGTTTGCTCTCGTTACAAGGTGAAACCGATGGCTGCCGACCGGATGTTGACTTAACGAGTTTTGTCTGTCGCCTTTGTAGTTCCCGTGTCGTGTGCACACCGCTGTCAGGAGATAGGAAGGCGACGGGAGAGGGTGGCGAGATAGGGTGCTGTTTATTTTAAAGGCACTGCGGGCACAGCACTCTTTGGACGATTTCATGGTCTTTTGTTCCCCTCGTTTCGGTGGCACAATGGGAGCGGAGGTATCGGTGGATCGAGGAACTTATCGTTGGCCGAGGAATCGGCGAGTTTCTTGCCGGGTATAATATGCAGTACGTTTAGTGATAATAATTAACACTATTCCTACCGCGACATTCCCACGTAAGCCAGACCACAAATTTTTCTCAGAAAATAAACAATGAAAGAAGAAGGGAATATTGAAAAATGTAATATACGTATGTTTGAGGAAAAGTATAGAGTTTAAAGGTGATTCAATCACGTTGTATATATAAAATTCTAATCGAAATTTTAGAAACGATCATTTGACCGGTTGTGGTAGGAATAGTGTTAAATATACTCGATTCGTGTTAACTTTTTTAAATACGGTACATTTGTGATAATAATTAAATATAGCATGTAGCTAATTGTATATAATAGCATTGTGCATGCAGCCAATCAGGCTTTAGGCACGGACGTACATACGTATCCGACCCAAGTTGAATAGCAAATTGCCAGGCTCCGCAGACAGCGGTCTCTCGTAATAATACCTTCTTGGAGAAACGTGACCATTACAATATGAAAAACAGATTCCTCCGACGAGTTGTTCTTCGTTGTGTACGCTTCGAGAAGGTTTCTGTTGCTTCTAGCGCTGCTGACGAAAGCGTCGCTTGCGGATCGATGGGGTGAAGCTGCATTTGCATCGTGCAATAGAATGTCTTATATTACGAAGCGCAATGTTGTCTACGAAGTATTCGTATAAATAAAAAGGAAAGATTGGAAGATATTATTACAATGGGTTGATCTTAAAGTAACATTTGAACTTTCAGAATAAAATCATTTCAAAAACGTTGAATCCTTTTACACGGGGTTGAAGCGTGGACAATGTCAGCTTGTTTGTCTCACAAATTAGTAAAACAAACATTCTTAGATTACGTATTTCTACGCAAACTTTCGCATGATTCTACTTAATTGAAGTACGCACATATTGCAGTTTGCTAAGGACATTTCGTACACACTTCCACGTTATCACGCTTAATCCTCCCATAATTGCACACAAATCATTAATAAAGCCGCAAAAACTTGCAATCCACGTGTCGTGTTTCCCAGCCGAACACCAGAAAAACCATTATCATTTCCCAGAAACCAACAAAACCGAGCGCATCCGTATCCTCATAATAGCGACCACCATTGTACATACTCATTTCGAACGATATTACGATACGAGAAACGCGTTTTGCATGGCGATTAGTCGGCCGCGAATAACGAAACATAGAGAGACCGAGAAAGTTCACTGTGTGTAAAGGGGAGCAAGTTTAGCGGTCGGTGTTTAACTATGAAACAGGTCGGTGTCGGTGTTGCCGCCCTTTGCCGCGAGGAATTCACTTGGAATGAATAAAATCCCTTGTAAAATCCTCGCCGGCCACGTCCTGGCCCGTGCATGCATGCACGATGCCTCGAATTGCTCGCGCGCCGCGAATCTGGAACGAGTCCCGCGACCATCTCCCGAGGGATAAACGTTTTCCTTTCCCTTCGTTCGACCGCGGGAACATGTCCGGTCGGAAGTCTCCTGGTCGAGTTTCCTTCCGAGCTTTTCAGATCGCTGTTGAACCTCTGGAAACGATTTTACTTGAGAGTGTTTCCAGGCATCGAGGCGCTTAGGCGTGCTCGTTGATGAACGCTTTCGCAATAACACAATTTCGAACAATTTTCTTGGCTAGCGAAAATATTAGGAGGTGCAGTGTTAGAAATAATTTTTCACTGTATTACATTTGGCCTATGAGAAAGCTTGACATAAAATTTATATCGAAAGAAATAAAGAAACGAATAAGTATATTCTCATGCTTACGTTGAGTTCAACGCAAGAATGATTAGAGGGGTAAAAATGACTAACGATTATTGATTCATCCATAGTATTTCATTGGGAAGTTTGTGAGTTCACCTACAGTTCGAGAATTTACTATGACCGACGATTATCGAGGTTTGATGCTCTCGTGTTAGGGATTTACTGATACAATTTATCAATTTAATCAGTTTGTCGCAAATAAGTATACCGTAATCATTGGTAATTCTAACGCTAAGAATGAGACGCATTGTGGAATAAATTTTGATTTCTCAAAGTTCTCTGTTTTCCAATTATCTGAATATTTTGTAAAACATTGAATATCGTAATTGCAATACCTCATCGAAGCAATAATTTGATTCTATTTCTTTCCCCTTGAAAACCACAAATCGCAAAAGTACCCCTCAGCACTTTCACGAGTTTCCAATTTTTCAAACTCTCAAACATCAAAAACCTAACGATTTAAATGTATTTGCAAAATCTTTTCCATCCCTTCGATCCATCAAATCCCTTAATACCAGAGATGGTCATTCCCCCCCCCCAAAAAAAAACAAAAAAAAATCCGAAAACGTTATTCCCTTTTTTATTCCTGTCTTTTCTACGCCCACGCGTACGCGTGTGCAACTACCCCCGAATCCTATTTTAATACCGAAACAGCCGGGTTCGAAATTGTTCCGGCAGGCACGACATTTCCCAGGAACCAACATTCGTCCGGCTGCCCCGTGAAAGTTATACACGCTGTTCGCCGCGTACACCGTCGGGGTAATTGCGCGTTTCCACGGTTTCGTGAAAGCCGGACACGAATCGCGCTATCTCGCCGGCCGAGAAAACGATGAATTTTGACAGCGTTATCACCGTAACACGCGGCGCGAGCCACATAAACCGTTACAACCGGAGGACCGTTGCCAGATAACGACGCCACGCATAGTTTTTGGTTATCTTCGTGGTGACTGAAAGGCTTTCGCGTCGGGCGACGTATTACCTTAGATAAGAACGCGACTCGTTTTTATTTCTATTTTTCTTGATTTTCTTCCTTGGTGAAGGATTAACGTTGAACAACAACGTTGTACGGGAGGGTGCGTATGCGTGTGCGTTACCAGGGATGGTTAGAACGGATGTGTTGTTGGAGAGGATTGCTTTTGGTTAGAGTGTTGTAATGTATTGTTGGTTGACGTTTGATATTATTAAGGATAGTTAATATTAGTTGCTTTGGTTAGTAATCACTGTCATGTAAAGAACTTGGTAATAGTAATTTGTTAGGTAAATTAGTAATAGTGATTTTAATTACTTAGTAATAGTAATTTGTGAGTAAGGGAGAGGATTGCTTTCGATTAGAGTGCTGTAATTGTTGTTGATTGACGTTTAATATGATTAAGGATAATCAATACTAGTTGCTTTGATTAGTAATCACTATGATGCAAAGACCTTAGTAATAGTAATTTTAGTAATTTCAAAATTTAGTAAGTTTGTAGTACGCAACCATCTTTCCACTGTCATACTTATTCTACATTTAACTTAATTTATAGCTGTTTAAAGATAATATTTTAATGATTTAAATTAAACAAATTACAGAACCTAATTTGAATATTATTGAATACGTTCTGAGATGAAATATTAACAACTGAAGTGACTATCACATCTTCAACACATTTTCCTTCGGTTAGCCTCTAGATCGTTAATCTCTGACCATCCATTAACATCGATTATTTTCGACGATAGTAATTTCGGCAATCTTCGTGATTCTCGTGATTCGTTTTATCCCACAACGTTCCTCGGGTTTTCAAACTGTTTGGAAACGTCACTTTCCCCGTGTGAAGGTATTATCTTCTGATTCCGCAAACCAGAAATTAGCGCGAACTTTCCGTGTGCGACTCGTTCAACTTCAAACAATCCGTCTCCTCGAGCAACCGCCCCGACGTTTCCCGCCATTCAGACGCTATTATTATCGCGTCTAACAACCCGTCCGGGCCTCGCCTCGGCTCTCGAACCTGTGCGTGTTCGCGTAACAGGCCGTACTTTTCTAACACCGTTACCGTTCGTCTACGTTCGCGGATCGATAGTCGATAGGAGGCGTCCCTTGCCATTCCGCTCTGCCCGACGGGAATAAAAATGTCTGGCGCAGAGAGGATCCCCGGTGTGTTGTAACGATGTCGCGAATCGAGACCGATCATTAACTTGTAAAAGGCGTCGCTCGAAGGTAACGCGGCCGCGTACGCGAGCAGAATTTCTCGACGCTGTACACGGTGAACTAATAGGGCGACTAATATTAATTGTACGGCGACAAAAGAGAACGTTCACGGAAACGCGTGAACAGACGCGTAATTAATTTTCAGCTCACGCGAAACTTAATTTCTGAACGTTAACTACGGAGACGGAGTCTAACAGACTCCGCGATAACAACCAGCAGCGGAGGATGGCAGTTTTCAAATTTATTTCAATATACGTGGTTGTTACTTTATGCAAATTTTAAGATTCTATTATTGTTTAGTGGGTACGATTCTGGGAAAATGTGAAGAGTGTTTGAGTTGAGCGATAAACTTGAAAATCTTCAAGCTCTAAAATTTTCAAGGTTTGAAAGCTCCAAGCTCTGAAGTTTTAAAGCTCTAAAAATTCCAAACTTTAAAAGCTCCTAAACATAAAAATTTTCAAGTTGTGAAACTTCTAAATTCTGAAAGTTTCCGAAGCTCAAAACCTTTTAAGCTTTGAAAGCTCCAAGCTTTAAAAATTCCAAACTTTAAAAGCTTCTAAACTTAAAAATTATCAAGCTATGAAACTCCCAAATTCTGAAAGTTTCCAAAGCTTTAAACTTTCTAAGCTTGGAAAGCTCCAAGCTCTAAAAATTTCAAACTTTAAAAGCTTCTAAACTTAAAAATTTTCAAGCTATGAAACTCCCAAGTTCTGGGAGCTTCCAAAGCTCTAACTTCTGAAAGCTTCCAAAGTTCTAAATCTTCTAAGCTTTGAAAGCTCTAAGCTCTGAAGTTTCAAAGCCCTAAAAATTCCAAGCTACGAAAGCATTCAAGTTTCAAAGACTCGCAAGCTCAAAACAGACAAGTTGTACTAACTCGAAACGAAATTGAATTCAGTTCGACGCTTCGCGAACGACTAAATGAACAAAAAGTGTGACAGATATAAATTATCAAAGCGTTTTGCATAGGGCTATCGCGAGCCACGATGACATAACTCATTTTCGTAACAATAGTCGAAAGACTAAACGGAGAGGGGTTCGGGTCAACGCATAAATCTTTCAAGAAGAAACTAAACTACGTTTTCGCTCGTTCGAAAAAGCCGAGGAACTGCGAACAAGAGTCGACGAACGTTCCCTGTTTCTTCTGTACAATAATCTCGCGAAAAGTCTGGCCGAAGAAGAAGTTGACAAAGCAGAACGATCCAGGAATTATTCGGTCGTCGCAGTAGCTGTTCTTAATTCATTCGACGTGCACCGGAATAAAATTAAATTGCGCCTTCGTAGTCGATTCAACTTTGAAGACGCTCTTTTCGTAATTCGTTATAAGAGCGAGCATTACGAGGATTTAATGAACAGATGTACAGGATATTTCATTTAAGACAGTACGTCCAATTATTCTCTATCATAAACCGTGTTCCTATAGGAAAATCTAATGATCGTAAGAGACGACTTCGAGATAGAAACGTAATTCGAAACATCTGCACTTTTTTATGCCATTCAAACTATATAGATATAGTTCGTTACAATTAAAAAAGATAATTAGATGATCTATTTCAAGGTGGTTGCTTATCGAATCCTTTTTACCATTGTGAAATTACTATTCTTACATTTTGTCATTGAAATTATCATTTTTCCTTCAAAATCAGAAAAGGGTTTCAGAAATATTCACCCCTCTGAAGTCTTTACTTCTTTCAAACTAAAATTCTTCCACCAAAGCTCAAATTTAGCTTCTATTATTCACAATTAGAAACTCTTCAAAGAAGCCTGGATGTATTGTTGAAGAAAATATCAGAAAAATCATCCCCTCCCCTCTTATAAACCCAGAAACTCCCCTACAATTCTTTTCAGGAACACGGAAGATCATTCTACTTGACTGAATTGTGAAGTAAATAAGAAGAAATCAAAAGAATTGAAAAGAAATAAAAAAAAAAATCAACAGAAATCAAATGTTACGACACCTACACCCACCCCCATACTCCCCAAGCATTGTAAGGATGATGTGAAGGGGTGGCTAAGCGCAACCCTTGCTTTCTTCGCGATACTTCTTCGCTCCTTTCTATGTATTCATAACGGATCTCGATATTCCCGTCCTGCGACGATACGGATTCGTTCGAACGGAGAGGGTGGACGATGGACCAGGATGGTTTAGGTTGAGAGCAGCGGGGGTTTCGAAACGAGGGGGCGGAGACGCGAATGCAAGAGGGTCAGTATCGGAAAATAGGAGAAGTTCTCCTCGAACGAACTCGAAGCAGCTTCTCCCCGCGAATTAATGGCCGTTCATTGGGGGGCGGGGGATGATGGGACGTTGTTTGGCCGATATTTCAGCCGGATGTGCATCGGAAAAAGTTTCGGTGGCCCAATTTCCGGATGGAAAGTCGAAACAGCGTCGCTTAGTATTCTCTGCTCTTAATTCGTTAATTCCTTCAATTACGCATTTACGAACAGTTAAACGTTGAAGGATCCCTCTCCCCCCCCCAACGCAGAATATTGAAAAACGAGTTAATTATTCGATTGCTACAGAAATTATGCCCGTGATAAGACTCATCGAGAAACTATTGTTTCATTCATCGCACGAATCTTTATAAAAATATTTCAATTTCTAATTGACTGTAAATTGACAAAAAATGACTTTCTTCAGGCTTTCTTACGATATGTTTATGCAAGAAGGACTATGTTTGTCTTTGAATACATTAAAAGTTCGAAGGACAGAACTTGTGCGACGTCTCGATGCAAAAATTGAAGAGCTTTGATTCGAGAATCGAAATAAAAATTTATGGATGAGAAAATTATAAAACACTCCAGGAATTTGCTGCAGTAACATTTAACCACTTTACCGACCTCTCGTAGCTCAATTTATTTCATACGTACACCCGAGTGACTCCTTTTAGCATGGATGCATCGCTAATGAATTGATTACAATGATTTTCTTCGCATAATTGATAGTTTAACATTTCTTTGGAATATATTATGCGATATCACTCGAAACAGTCACCTTCGCGTAAGGAAACATTACAAAATTTACAGACTAAGCATGTAAAAGCCGATTAATAGGCTTCCCGTCGGTAAAGTGTTAATAAGGATTATAATTAATTACTTCGAACGATTATTTTAAACAAAACGATTGAACCTCAAAATCTCTTTCCATCCAAACTTCCTCGTTGTTCAATCAATCTCGTGTGCGTTAAATCGAACGCATCGTTCTACAATATTTAGCAAAGATTCTTCCCAAAGCACCTAGAGAATCTTCCTTTTTATAATTCTCCCGGTGCACGAATACCCTTATAACGTTCACCGTCGAGCGATCCCGATTCCTTTGTCCGACGAGAGGGTTGCCGGGGCCGACGGGGGATGAAATCGCGTTTCAGCCACGTCGATTCGGTTATAAAAATGCGAATCATGCGACAAAGGTCTTAATAGAAGTTACCAGGCTTCTTTGACGAGGCTGGATTTCCTCGGGGATCCTCCCCCCTCCCCCCTCGAACCCTTTCTTTCTGTTCGAGCAGACACACAGAGCCACCCTGAGCCACTACCCCTTTTTTCTCTCCGCTGTACACTCTCTGAAAGGGGTGAAACGGGATGTACAGGCTGCTTCAGAAACCTCGTGTCTCCGACGAATACACGAGCTCTTTTTACCAAGATAAAGAAAGGTGGTTCGAATCTCTCTGAGATCAAAGAGCGAACGAATATTGGTTGAAAAACGAATAAAATTAACAGCTTGAGCGTTATAGTATCGTTATTCGAAGCTTATTGTTTCATTTTTGTTTGCTTTGGGAGATTATCAAAACTTCAGTTTTTACAGATGAAGTATCCGAACGAATCTGTTTTCGAATTAATGTACATGGCATACACATTGAAAAATACAAGAAATTTGATAATTCGTAAGTTGATATACGTCGTTCTTGCTATAAATTGATTTTGATTGGTAATCGTACAAAGAGGCTAAATAGAAAGGGTGAGTTTGCAATCAAAATTTTTCCATCGCTCGAACTTGCTTTTTATTGAAATTCGAGATTTTTATATGAATGAGTTTATAACGAGGGTGTGTTGATAAATAATTTTTTTCAAATGAATATCAGTTTTTGAAGTAACGTATAATAAAGTTTTGGTACGCAATCTCCCTGAAAAGGGTTATTCAGGGACAAAACACCGGAGGATCGTGATTATCTGCGATTAAGATTACTTTGGGATTATTTAAATTCCAATTTCGGACAAGAATTACCAAATGGATAAGGAGGTCGAGGTATTTAAGCTTTCAGGACCTTATCTTTCAGTTTTGATAGCTCTTTCCAGCACTTCGAACGTGGTGTTAAATTTAATACCTCTGGCAGCGCGTTAAAACTGGGTCGAAAAGTTCCCCTTCAATACTCAATTACAGAAAACCGGCAATTACGCTAACTTCACCCAGGCCCTGCCTTTCTTTCCTTTTACTTCGCTTCGATATCAAGTTAAACGACATTTCTGCTCTTTCAGGGGAACTCCGTCGTGGATTATTTGAAGCTTGTAGTCGTTAAAATTGTATAAATGATATAAAACGCGTAAACGTGTTTCTGTAAAAAGCTTATAAAAATAGGTGCAAGAAAATTCGTACGAGTGCTATAAAAATATACATGAAAAATAGTTATGTAGCTTAATGATTGAAATATAGTGAAATATAACAATTTTTAAACACGTTGTTTTAAGGAATAATATTAGAATAATATATTTTCAATATTCATAATAAATTGAATTTAAGCTTCCTAACAATCAATCAACACTTCCTGAAAAATTTCTCCTCTTTGGACACGAAATTTACAATAAAACTCATGGCACGCCCGAGCCTTGAAGCTTCGTTTGCTGAATATTTTCGTGCGGCGCCTGTAAATATTTTCATTCAATTTCGTAAACGAAGCTGGAATCGCGCTGATAACGAGCAACACCGAACCCCGTCGAATATCTCCGCATCCACTTGCGCGAGATCGAAACAGCTTTTACATATCGGCACGTTACTCTTACCGGTACAAACCAACAACACTTTTGTACAAAAATTACAGAAAGAAAAGAAAAATAAGGAAAGAATTCCCGATGATAGTATTTTGTTATGTCGTATTTGAAGATGCCTCAAGTCTAGTTGCCACATGACAATGGATGTTATCCAGGCCTTTTGGGTAAAACTTTCGTAAAATAAAAAATACGTAGGGCAAGATTTATAATGGTGTGGCGACCTTCCTGCCTTTGTCACTAGCAGGGATATAGCATCCCCTTTAAATATACAAGTTCCGACCTGTCCCTTCCTATCCCTGCGTCTAAGGTATGGGATGAAACACCCCTTTCCATTCTTTTTCCTTCTCTTTTCCACAACAACCACAATGGCAGCGAACTGTCACAACACTAAAGCCGCATCCTGATCCCAGAAGTCCTATTAGCAATTTTTTGAAGTTGTCTCAAGTCTGGTTACAACATGTCAACGGAAATTATCCAGGCCTGGGTAAAACTTTCGTAAAATAAAAAATACGTAGGGCAAGATTTATGATGGTGTGTCGACCTTCCTGCCTTCGTCACTAGGAGGGATATAGCACCACCATTTCTATC
Source organism: Tetrapedia diversipes (assembly GCA_033822845.1). Classification (NCBI taxonomy): domain Eukaryota; kingdom Metazoa; phylum Arthropoda; class Insecta; order Hymenoptera; family Apidae; genus Tetrapedia; species Tetrapedia diversipes. Next base: position 88,081 of record JAOPTO010000199.1, on the reverse strand, counting down.
CCTGCGTCTAAGGCATGGACCTGCTAGGTAGCCTTACTGATAAGTCCTCTAGCAGGCCCCGAACAAAACACCCCTTCCCATTCCTTTTCCTTCTCTGTTCCGCAACAACCACAATAGCAGCGAACTGTCACAACACTAAAGCCGTATCCTCATCCCAAAAGTCCTATTAGCAATTTGTTCCACCTATCAAAACTATAATTTGCAACATCTTACTTGTCAAACGATCTCGAAGAACGACAACAATTAAATTACACCCCCTGTGACATTCAAACTTTCACGATAATTAAATTTACTATTGAAATTTATGCAACGAAAATATTTTGCGTTCCATATTCAGATAAACATCCCTTGTACCCGCGCCACGCGAAAGGGTTAAAGTTTCCCGTCTCTCTCCGTAGCCCTGAACCGTTCAGAGACCAACCCTCTGGCAATTAGAAGTTCACTCGCGACGAGCGGCGCAACTCGAAACGCTTTATCGGTCGCCCGTCCGGAGTTCTCTTAATTACACGAGACTTCGATACCGTCGAGCCTCGCACAAAGACCCTTCTTTTTTTTTTTGCCAAGCAGCCGGCTCTCGAACGCAGCTTCGCGTAATTAAATTTTTGCCCTCATATCTTGCCCGGCGAACGGAAGTCGGCTCGAACGTGGTTCGCTGCAACAAAGCTGCACACGCATGACGGGTCGGCCTTTGATCCGCGATTCGTGCTTTGGCGAAAAATGTAGGGCGAAAAGGGGGGGGGGGTGGGTGGGTGGGATCGAGTTGGATGGAAGCGGTATAACGATTGTATAATCGAACGGTTCGTTCGAGTTTGTTAACAAGTTCGATCGATGCTCGTTCCGGTTGAAATGTTGCACTGCGGTCGGCTATTATGGAGCAGCGAAAGGGGATTGCAAGGGGAAATTGATCCTAAGTTGAAACTAATACTTTTCAGAGATGAATGCAACACGGAGAGACCCCGATGTAGCATTTGCAAAAGCGGTAAACGAAGGCTGGTTGACTTTTATGGTGGGGCAGTGGAATTCGTGGTGTGTATTACTTTAGTAAGTAATTTGTGAACGATGAATGGCATTAATTATGGTGTGGCAGGGGGTATGCAAATATTCTGTATGTGTTCCTAATTGTATGGCAAAAAAGAAAGATTCAGATGATGCAAGTTATTCTGTGTTTATGAAGTTGAAGTGGTAAAAGAGGGAATGCGGGCGGGCATGTCTGACAATAACTGATTTGTACTACTGAAAATCTTAGCGTTTGAGCTTTTGTTAATAGTTAAAGATAAATTTTCTAGGTTTCTTGCTTGGTCGAAGACTGACAATCCTTTGTACGATTGTTTACGTTCAATTAAGTAATTATTTAAATAATCCTGAATATTTTAATTGATCACGGTTCTTAAAAAGAAATTTTATTTTAAATTACTTTCCAATGTGAATTTGGGTTAAATATTAAAATGTTACCAAGCTGTTTATTATTTTTTTAAATTAATTTTCGATCCTTCTATTTATTTAAAAATTTAAAGGTTTATTTTATTTATGAGTAATACTAACATAGGTATAATTTACAACATTTCGAGAAGTAACCTGGTGTAGTACCATTTTGATTGAAGTGTGTTTAAATAATGACTGGCACGGTTTGTAATATTGTTGTGGGAATAATAATTGTATTATCGTTTAATAATGAACATCGAATTCTGTCGGAGGTAACAATATCGTTAACTTTACAAAACATTTACCGTTTCAGGTTTACAATTCCCTTTATCGGAATTAATAACTAATATGTGTGAAATGTGTTTAACGTTTCATTATTAACGCAAATGAATGATTCATTTATATGCCGTTGTATTGTTGAAGTAATTTGATCGAAAATTATGCGAGCACTTTGATAATGAATAGTTTGACACGATGAGTCATTTATAATGACGCGTATAGAATGCATACAAGTTCAATAGGAATTTTGTTTTTATTTCACAAATTAAATTTTAAAATAACAATTATCTCTACTCGATAACAATGCAAAAATTTGTTCCAAACAACGTTCTGTCGCTTTTTTTATTCACAACGTTCGCTTTTAAATGAAAAATTTGCGATTTCCACGATTCGATTAAAATTTCAGGTTTTACCCTTTATTAGAGCACGGTGCACAGAGAATGGAATTTTGATAAATAAAACAATAGTCATTTATATGCAATAAAAATGTGTATCTCTGATTTTATTAATAGTAATACGTTACGACAACAATTTTACTTCGTGTCAAATATTTATTACGTTGCATTCAATTTTCGAACGATAAAATGAAATGAATATTAGATACTTTTTTAAAATTAAGAATATATAATTTTAATCGTGTAACACTTCTCTATAAAAATTTTGATTTATAATATTACCCTTCGTTCAGCTTTCACTCGAAAATTCGAATTTTATCGAGGTCCTCGCGCGATTTTCATCGACGCCAGTTTCAGTAGTTTGGGCCAGTTATGACCAGACCGGGCTTAACGCATATCTGGTTTTACTACTTGAACTCGGTATAAAGCGACTTGTTCTCTCTACCATTGCCATAAAATGAAGTATGTGTGTCGACTATGTTTGCATAACATCCATTAAACCACATTTAGCTCGTACAATAAACTATTTCTGAATATATCGATATTTACGATTAAACGAGTATAATGTAGACATCCAATAATGCACTTTATCAGGTGGATCTCGTTTATTATTACTCTACATAACTTTCTGTTACCAAAATTCTCATAAATTTATATTTTAAGAAAAACATCACTCGTTATATCCTATATTTACACCTTATATTCGTATTTATTTTATTATTCGCGTCAATGTCTACAAAATGTTTTACAATTTAATAGTACCTTCGTGCGACTCTAAAAGCTTAGTGTCGTCTACGTAAAATATACAACACGATGGAAATGTAGAGGATGCAAATACATTTTTAAAATTTCTAAATATTGCATAGGAAGGTTAAACTTTACAACTGTGTTTACAACCGCTAACAATGTTTAATTTTTTTCTAAACATACAATACTAAATACATTTCATACGATACCACGAATGATATCAAAAGTCGAATCATTTTCACCCAACATTTATTATTCCTAATGTTTCAAACTTTCCACGTAAACAGGCTGCGGACTCGTAGACAGGACATCCTGTGCTACGGTCGAATATTACAGAAATAAACATCGTCGTCGGATCTCTCGACTCGTTCCCTTCAACTGGATCACCATTTTATTCCCTGCATACACGCGAGATCCCCCCCCGATCGACTGCAATAAAGTCAGCCCCGCTGTCTGTCTGTGCGCGTGTGTGTCGCGTAGAGGTGCTCGAGATCGAACGTCAAAGATATTTTTCGTTCTCCACGCCTGGTGTGGGCCAGTGTGCAGACGCTTTTATGCCTTCCGTTTTCATTTTCCTCGCCGGAATCCGCCCTTTTCAGCCGACGCAAAGAGACGACGCGGCTGCACAGAGAGCGCATGCAAAGTGGTTTAAGATATAGAGCAGATACGCGAGAGCAGCCTCGTCGTTTTTTGTCCTCCGCCCCCCTACCCTACTCCTTCCATCCACCCTTTCCTTCCCACCATCTTTGCCTCTGATCACTGGTGCCTGAAATCGAGACACGATATAACCGACTCATGAACCATTTGCCCGGGTATCGACGACCCCTCGCCTCTGTCGGATTTTCGTTTTGAATGTGTAACGATACCTTAAGCGATCGGCGTTTGGCAGAGTTTCAAACTCCCCTCTGTGTCCTATCGCAGGCGAAACGGCCGCCGGGAGATCGCTGAATAGGCGGTCGAATAATATTTTAGATATCGCGGCTGATGGATGTAATATGCATGAACGTGGGGGATGGTAAGGGCAGAGAGTGAGTTACGGTTCGATTGACTGGCGAGATTTATAACGGTGGAACGGAAACGGTGTTAATTTTACTTCCAAGAGGATATTCGGGATGAACGATGCTTATGGAGATACAAAAATACGGGATTGTTTGGTTCAGCTGATGAGAGGATTTGCAGACGGGGATACAGTAGGGTGGTTTTAGTTTCATTTTGAAAGAGATCTACGAAGGATTTGGAGGGAATATTGTACTGCTTATAGGGATTTTATAAATACGTTAATTGTGGTAGTTCAGTTTAATCACCTGGAGTGGATTTTATGTACGATGATATAAATTAGGAAAGGCGAAGAAATTTTATTTCCAAAGGGGTGGTTTAAATTATAAAATGCTATTTGGAGCGGTTTAATCCCTTGTTATTTATTTCATATGCCACTGTAGACTTTGACGAGTTTGACTCGACAAGAGCTGTCTTCAGTGAACGCCGTGCAGTATATAATTAGATAACTTAGTTGCTTCACTCGAGCGCCGATTCTGTTTTGCTTAGAATATTCAAAATACTATCCCCCTACCCCATTTCAAAATGAATTTCAAAATAAAATATTCTATTTCCAAACTTGCTTATAACTATTCAGTTTAGCCAAATTAAATAGTATTTTTCGGACGCATCAAATTTCATGTTATTTGTATGCCAAAGGATTAACCTTTTGACGCATATATACGTTTGACGAAAGTTGCTCATACAAATTATGAACGCATATATGCGTTTGTCAAATTTCACTTTCTTCACTTTATGACCTTTTCTGTGGCCACACGTTTTAAAACTTTTTAGTTCCCACGAAAGTTGCTCGTTATTTCCCGCGAGTATACGCAAAATTTCAGGAAGAATTAACCCCTTGGCCTACACGATATCTATCAATTTCGCGAGCTATAGTAAACAAGAAAGTCGGTCGTGCGCCGTGCCATTCAACTGTTCAGCCGTGTACCCGAACTGGCGCAAAATGTATACTTTTCATGACATTATTGATATTTCAGTGCAACGAAAGGAATTGTGAAATAATAAACAATGTTTAAGTACAAATAGTCATTTTAAGATGTCTACGGTGTAATCATAATTAAAAGAAAAATATTCGATGTCGAATAACTCCAATCGTTTGTTCTAATAATAATACGCCGCATCTTATGCACAAATTCCACACCACGAGTCTGACTCGTGGCTTTTGTTTATGACACAAATTCTTTATCACGAGTCTGACTCGTGGCTTTTGTTTATGACACAAATTCTTTACCACGAGTCGGACTCGTGGCTTTTGTTTATGACACAAATTCTTTATCACGAGTCGGACTCGTGGTTTTCGTTTATGACACAAATTCTTTACCACGAGTCAGACTCGTGGTTATAGGCCAAAGGGTTAACTTCAGCGCGCATTTTCCCCCTCGAATCACCCTCGCAACTCGACGATTCAATCGGTTAACAATCCGTTCGACGCCATCGAGCACAAGCGTCCCTGTTGACACAGCTCGACGCTCATAATCGGCTGATTTTCCGCGTCCGCGCCCGTAAAACGAGCGGGAAAATTCGATTCCGGGCGGTTTTCGCGCTGTCAACGATCCCGACGACAGCGGCCACGGCAATCTGTCTTCGTTCGCGCGTTTGATACTGCAACACGCCGATCCCGGCGAGCACGTCGCCTACGGAGAAATAATGAAATTTCCCGTTGATACCGGGGGAATCGTGATTAATGAGACGCGAGCTCGCACGTGAAAAGCGACCCCAATACCGATCGAACGCTGATTTCAGCGTGGCGCCCGAGCTCCGACTGAAATTTTATTCACGGTGTTAATTAATCTCTTTATTTCCAACCCCCTTTTTCTCTATCACGCTTTAGGCAATTTTTGCTCTCGGCTTTGCTTTCCTATTCGTTTCTGTCGATAATTAAATATCGGGTGTGTTTTACGGGACACAAACACGACAACTTTCTAATTTTCTTGCTGTCGTGTTGGGTGAAAAATTCGATCACTTTTTTTTCCTCTTTTACAGGAGAATTTTCCTGCTTTTTTGAGGATAAGCTTACGATAAATTTTGTATTCGAAGTGTAGTATCGTAGTTTTAATTTAATTTAATTTAATAATAATAATAATAATAAAAATAATAATTAAAAATCTTAAGATTATTATTATTATTATTAAGACTTTTTTCTACACAACTAACTGGATCGTTTCTAAGTTTCCCAATTTTATTATCCGGCAATCCAATTAGCATCGAATCTTTCAGTTTCTATTTCCGCTCTCTAAATTCGCTTAATTAAGTTGAAAAAACGAAGGAAAAAAGTTTCTGTGAGGCAACTTAAAATATCTCCACGTTCACCAGAAGAGGCTGAAAAATAATCTCGCGTGTGAATCGCGCTTCTCTTTCGCGACCCCCCGGCATCGCCTTTGGATCGCTTATTTTCATTTCCTGCTCTTTTCCGGCCCACTGCCTCGCTCTTCATCTCTTGCACGTCCTTCCGTTTTCGCGCACGTACGGCTCCGGCTTCTATCCGAGCCGCATACGAGGCTCGCGTCGTTCCGTCGCGAAAAGGCCGGAGATAAGAAGCCCGGTAAGAGGCTTTCTTTAATGAACACCTCGCCGTCCGCGAAAATATAAGCTCACTTCGCGACGAGGGGATGACCCGGGATGAAAACTCTGGGAAAATTTGTGATACCTCGACAGCTACTTAAAAGACGAAATTGAGGAAGGAGGAAGCAATGTAATCGATCCTACGATTTTATCACGGATCCGATTTTTGACGTTGAATCGGCGATAATTCAATAAAATTAGATATTTTATACGTATATATTTATTAATACTTATTATTGGTTTATTTATTAATATTTATTAATTAATTATTTTATTATGTGTATATTATATATATTGAGGGAGGAGAAGGTGAATTTGACGGTGAATTGGTGATAATTCAACAAACTTAATTATTTTATATACAAATATTTATTAATATTTATTAATTAGTTATTTTATTACATATGTATTATGTAAAATTATACAAAATATATTTTGCTTCGCTGAGGGTAATTAGATCGGAAATGTTTATACAGAGTGCCTGTCTCTATAAAATTATTATTTCTGTAATATCGATACATGTAATGTAACCTAAGAAGTAGGTATTTTTTTTAAATAAAAAATTGCAATTATAATTTAGAAAATGATTAAAAGTAGATCTTGTATTTTATTATGAACAGATATATATGAATTATCGTTACCGTTTAAAGTTTAACGTAGAAAATTAGTCAAATCGTATTAGAACAGAGATTTTCGTCTACTTGTTTAATCACCCTCGAAACTTCCGGATTTCGAGCTCCGTCGATAAAATCGGGGGCGATTTACTTTTCTGTTTTCGAGCGCAGGGGCGCAGAAAACGAGCAGTTCCCGGGTTAAATAATAAATAAAGTGGCGAATTAAACTCGGAGCACCGTATAATCGGAGCTCGTTTATCCTCATCGACGGAGCAAATGAACTGGACAGCTTTATCGGCGAAATCATGGTGGAACAATTTCGGTTGCCCCGACGTAAAAAACATGGATTAACGAGCCGGAATGATCGAGTCGGTTTACGCGTCGGGTTACGTGTCTGTAGTGCGAGATACGCAAGGTATAAAATTCGGTTGAAGAATTTTCATGCAGAAACTCGCGTTCCTCTCATTTTGAGAACGACTCGACAGCGATATACGGTCGCTAGATGTACGGTACGAATCTCCATAATTTTCCCATAATTTGTCACGCAGGACACTGTAATTCAATTATCAAGTATCTCTTCTCTCGATTTAAAATTTTAACGTTAACTTTGATATTAAAATTCAGTGATCGTGCTACAATCGCTTATTTTATCAAAGGATCAATTATAATACACGAATTCACGTAAAAGAAACGTATTTAAATATTTCTACTTAAAAAATAAAAATTAAAAGGAATATTTCGAATAAAAAATGTATAGTACTAGAAACATAATATTCTTGAAATCTTTCACCTATCTTTCATATTAAAATTCAGTGATCGTGCTACAATCACTTATTTTATCAAAGGCTCAATTATAATATACGAATTCACGTAAAAGAAACGTATTTACATATTTCTACTTAAAAAATAAAAAAAACGAAGGAATGTTTCTAATCAAAAATGTATAGTCCTAAAAATATAATATTCTTGAAATCTTTCATTTCAAGTTTCTCTTCGCTATAAATTGCATTGAAAAAAGAGTATCAACATACCGTTTTTCTTAATCGCAATTTTCTATACGTCAAATGAAATTAAAAGAAATGTTTCCAATAAAAAATTGTATAATCCTAGAAACATAATATTCTTCACCTAACGTTTCTCTTCGCTATAAATTGCACCGAAAAATAGAGTACCAGCATACTGCGTTTATTAATCGTAATTTTCTATACGTCAAATGAAATTAAAAGAAATGTTTCCAATAAGAAATTGTATAATCCTAGAAACATAATATTCTTCACCTAACGTTTCTCTTCGCTGTAAATTGCACCGAAAAAAAGAGTGCGAGTGTGCCGTTTTTATTAATCGCAATTTTCTATACGTCGAATAGTGAGTTCGGTATGGGTACGGTTGAACAATTTTCAATAATGCTCGGTCGTCTGGTGTGTTCCAGCGAGTAATCGGGAATTATGAGGTGGCTGTGGATTATCGTCCTAATAGCTCTGGCGCTGCCAGCGGCCGTGCCAAGGAAGACGCATCGCAGCAAACCGAGTAAGTAACATTTATTTCAATCTTTTCGAATCGCCTCCGCTCGCACACATCCCACCCTTCTACTCCTCGTCGAGAAAATGTTTCCCACTCGCGAGAATCGTAGCGCGATTCCGATAAAATTCAACGCTTCCCCGAATTTTCCATGTATTTTTCATGGTTCCTAGAGGATAGGATAATTTGGAGGATCCCTTGCGAATTCGAAGATAAACTTTCGGAATATTTGCGTTGAAATACTTTTAAACAAAGAAATTTCTGCTGCTTTTATTTTACATTGATTATTCTGTTATTTCCTAATTTAAGGGTTGAAATTCTTGCTATTTATACTCTGGTGTTTAAGGATCGCTTCAAGGAGACCAAAGAGAAATAGGAATTTAGTATAAGTTTGGAAAAACATAAAAAAACAATATCCAACAGATTTTCTTAAACCCTTATCGATATCAGTATTATAAAATTAATACCTAATTCACCCCGTTAACTGTTCTACTATATGTTACACAAATTTTTTATCCTACCTTTATAACCGATTTCTCAAACAACAAAAGACATCTTCCGCAGCATTTTTGAACGTTAGAAAAAAGAAAAAAAAACGAACGAAAAGCAATAATTTCCAACGATCCGTCAGATTTATCGGGTAGAACCGCGCGGTATCTAACCATCCCCTTCCCGATACTCATAAAAATTCCCGCATCCGTTTCACGGTCTCCCGATCCACGGGCAGGAAGATAAACGTCCCTGAACGATGAATAATTCCCCGAAGTTTGTTTCGAGCGCGGTAAGTAGGATCAAGCGTTCCTCCCGGACCCTCTGGAGAGGGTCGCTGCTAAGTTGGTCTCGCGTGCTCCTCGAGCGAGAGATCCAAATGTTAAATTAGGGTCAGAGATTGTTAGGTGCTCCGTAGATTTTATCGGGACACGCGCGAGTGGATAAACATCTGATCCTGCGGGTCGCCACGATAAATTAGGGTTGTCGGTAATTTACAAGGAGATCAAGCTGTCGTTGATTACGCCACGAGTCCAAGGGTGGACGGGGTTCGTTTCCACGGATAATTTGCGGCGACTTAACCCTTTACCAATGTAGTATCGTAGTTTCAAGGACTAGAAAAGTGAAAGCGTGGGTCGACTAGCTAGGCTTATCGAAAAAAAGTGTTGGTGACAAACAATTCACAGATGGGTTGCAATGTTTAGCGAGCATGGGGTGGGAGGAGGAAAAAGTCTATAAGGAGTCGTATAAGGGGTTGAGAATTAAACATAGAGTAATAACAGTAATGATAGTAATAGTAAGGGTAAGAATAATAGTAACAGTAATAGTAAGAATTAGATATAGAGTTGCGTGGCAAAGTTGGATTACAAATTATTGCATACTGTATATTTTGCTATCAATAATAATAATAATTTTAAGAACCCTTTTTTCTACACCTAGTATTTGCGAATCGCGTAGGTACTGGATGAAAATTGGCAGTCGAAAGGAATGCAGATTACAGCTGTTTCTTAACACCATTAAAGAAATACACTGGGTACCTATTTTGGTTATTTTTATACAACACTGACAAAAAGGAATTTGACAGTGCAAGCGAAGCGCCTGCCAACTTATCAGCAACGTACACTGTGTAGCGTAGGTTATAATAAAATTTAATAATTGTAACTGTTTATTCATTTGGTCTAATGTATCGTATTTCTTATTGTTATTTAATTCATGATTAATTAAATTTTCCATATTATTCTTTGTATTGTCATATTTGTTATAATTTAATTGATATGCTTGGTAAACATGTTTTCTGGATTCAGAAATATCGTTAGAATAAAAAGAAAGGAGTACACGTTGGACGGTCTTAACTCGATGGAAATCCGGTCTCGTAATTTCCAAGGTATTTTTTGCATCACGCGGTAGAGGTAGAGGGTGGACTGGTCGAGAAATGCTGCTGATGCGGGAAATCCCGGTGACTGGTTTCGCTTACAAGCAAAAATTGTTGGACACAGCTGTCGTCGCGAATCGAACGACCAAACAAACTTACACGATTTATGTACACATATTTATGAAGCTAGGGATCTATACGTAGAACGAGTAACAAAAACAGAATCGTGAATGTTAATTAGATCATACCATTACAATTTATAATAATTTCTATCTTTTTTTCTAATTCAATTTTATTATCAATCAAGTTAGGGATCTATAGATAGAACGAGTAACAAAAACAGAACCGTGAATGTTAATTAGATCATAACATTACAATTCATAATAATTTCTATATTTTTTTTAATTCAATCTTATTATCAATCAAGTTAGGTATCTATACGTAGAACGAGTAACAAAAACAGAACTGTGAATGTTAATTAGGTCATACCATTACAATTTATAATAATTTCTATCTTTTTTTTTAATTCAATCTTATTATCAATCAAGTTAGGGATCTATAGATAGAACGAGTAACAAAAACAGAACTGTGAATGTTAATTAGGTCATACCATTACAATTTATAATAGTTTCTATATTTTTTATTTAATATTTCTTTAATTTTCAATCGTTGCTACAAGTTATCTTTATTTTATGTAGCAATTAAAACTGGATTAGATTTTTATTTCTCCTCTTATTTTCTTCATTTCTATGTTTGTTCGCGAACGAAATTTCTTTGGGGTAATATCGATGAAAATTCTTCGTCTAAAACTGTAATTCGTGAGACGACGAGGGTGGGAAAAGTGGGTTACGTGTTTGCTCTGTTAATGGACTCGATAAAGTAACCCGGGGAAATGTTCTTAGACAAAAGGACGGCCGGTGTTAGGAAAATGCTCTATTCGAAGGAACCCTTAATTAGACGTAGAATTTGTGGGGAACGGAAATTCCGTGAAAATGGTGGAAACTTTCTAATGGAGATCTGGGGAGGTGTTATCACGGAGTAGTATGCAAAATATGGGAGCGTTTTAATATCAAGGAATTAAAATAGACCGAACGACCGAATAAAATGCGTTTTCAGTGATATAGTTCATATCTAAATTTATACTTTGAAATTATATAATCTTATGATTTAAAAAGGGTTGAAAGGTCCAAAATTTTAAAAATCAAACAGCTCAGAAATCTGTAAACCTAACATTTAAAAAATTTAAGAATCCATGATTTGAAAATTTAAAGTCTAAAAAAACCAAAAACTGGCATGATTCAGCAATCCAAGGAATCGGGGATAAAAATTCCAAAGTCTAAGAGTCTAAGGATTCGGATTCAAGAGTTTGAGAATTCGAAAAGTCGGAAATTCTGAAATTCAAAAATCTCAAAATCCAAACGGATCTCCAAAACAAAAAAACCGAGTTAATATCTAGTTTAAAAAGAAGCAGTTGTTGCAAATTCCACGTAGCACGAGGGAAAACCATTTCGATAGGATGTCAGGAAACCCGTAACTTATTAGTCCGCGAATCAGGAACTCGAGAACTGACAAGCTTTTTACGAGCACCCCCCTTATATCGGTTATTAGCCGGATAAGCTCGTTCCGGGGGTGGTTTTACGGACACGTTGCAGGAAATAAAGTATTTTCCTCAAAACACCTTTTATCCCCCGTGGCATCGTAATGGTACGTTTTCAATTATCCATCCTTAGCTGCGATAAAAACTAGAAAGCACTAGATCGTAAACCGTTTGATGCGTCGAAAGAGCCCGAGATATTGCCCGGATTTACGTTGACTACTTTGTTCTGACGTTTCTTTGACGTTCGTTTTATGAAAGGTGAAAAGAGGGTTACGATTCGAAGCAGAACTCTTAAAGTATACGACGCACCAGCGTCGAACATTGAAATTAATTTAAAAACGGTTTCGAGTTCGTGCAACATTAAAACGAAGCTGTAGCTTTTTACCAATTTCGAGCGAATTGGAGAAGAACGTTTTTTCGCTTTTCAAAATTTGCGATAAATCGTTCATTTCTTGTTGGATTTGCATCAAACTATGTATAAAGAACGATGCAAACTTCTTTTCACTTACATCACACGTGAAAACCAAGGAGCTACAGAATTTTAATATTATACTTTTTATTTTTCTATATACGTTGGAGAGAATGAATTTCTTATTAATGTCAGCTAAAATTTCTTGCTGTAGGAGAGCTCCTGTAATTTTTAGATCGTCTTATACCTACCTGAATTGTGTCACAAGAAGAGTTCCGCAACTTTTAGCCCGCGCTATATCGAAATTGGGCTATCGAAGTTCCTATGAATTATAAGAGAGTCGCCATAGCAGGGATACGATTGAGAATAATATTGCAGGGAGGTAATTGCGTATAATGAGAATAGATCAGACTAGATCAACCAGAGCAGTTAAAATGATCAATTGGTGATTATTCCTAGCAACCATATCAATTCACTGTGGCAAAGCTTCCAAAATCTACTACGATTTTCTGCAGAAGGTATAAATAAAGATTTGTTTCTTATGTATTCGATATTTTTTCATGTGATTTTCAATTTGTTCTTTTCCATGCAAATAAATGCACTTTAATCGTCGGTAGTTCTAGTGTTGCGGCAGTTTGTTGCCACCATAAATCTTACCCAAAGTATTTTCTATTTTGCGAAAGTTTTATCCAGGCCCGGATAATGAGGCAACCAGACTTGGGTGAATTTCAAACACGTCATAACAAAATACCATTCTCGGGAATTCTTTTCTTATTTTCCTTTTCTTTCTGCACGTTTTCTCTACCAGTAATTTGTCCCTTTGTCTATATTTCGTGACCAGGAAGGCACAAACCCTTCGGTGCATACTTTCACTTTCTCTCCCACTTTTCCTACTACCACGTTTGTCTAGTTGCACCTCTTTCTAATCTATCCAAATCTTATTTCTTTTCCACCCTTCTTAACACTAGGTTTACAGTCATTTTTTAATACCAATTTCTAATATTCATATATTAAGGAATACCAAATAAAGGTAAACATCAACAAGAATTTGAAATTGCAAAACTGAGAAAGAAATAAATTTGAGTACATTCGAATCGCTCCATCAATAAAACTCAGCAAAGATTGCTAGGAATAATAGTAATTATTTTTGCAAATTTTATTCGTGAAGTTCAAAACCCGGGAAAATTGACGGGTTCCGTAAACCTAGTGTTAAGGACTTGCTTTTTAGCGTCCAAGTACAGTTCCGCAAAATTTTAGCGAATAGCACGCCGTTACGCTGCGCGAGACACGACAAAGTGTTAACGTTTCACTCGTTCCTCCTTCGTTCACCCGCGCAACGAAACGCGGGATCGCGAAGCCGGGATGCCGGGGGGGTAAAACGACATAAAAATAGAACGTTGTTGCGCCCGTTCGGAGGCTGTCGATATTATTCCCCCTCGAAGAGAGGACGCTTGTTTGGCGGGAGGAAGGGAAGGAAATAGAGCAACGCGCGGGGAGAAACGGAGAACGGGCGCGTTTATTGACAGGGGAATATCGGTTATCGGGACAGAATGCTGTGAAGGAACGTGTTTGCTTTTGCTTTCAGCGCCAAGGTTGTACGGGGAGAGGGTGCCTGTCAAGCTAATAAGGACGAGCAACAGCAAGGTCCGGCAGAAGATCGTCGATACGCACAATTATTTTCGCACCCAGGTCAAGCCACCCGCGGCCAACATGCTCGTCATGGTGAGTACACACCATTATGATTTTCGTTGTTGCGTTTGTTTAACCAATCATTTGCATCGTAAGCTTTCTTGAGATGTGCTGGAAATAATTGGCCAGTTACGATTAACCATATATTAACCCTTTGTGTTAGAAAAGTGACTTATATATCTAAGTGACTTTTATCTTTAATATTAATTTTATCCTTATATATCTAAGTGACTTATATCCAATGATACTGGCTTCAAAGATTTTCAAGTGGACAATATTTAATAAGATTCTCTCAGTACGCTGAGACATACGAGTGCAAAGGGTTAATTAATTAATTGTAATAAGGGTTAGTTAATTAATTTTATTTTCGCCATTCGAATGGAACACTTGTAGCAACTATATTACAATCTTCTGCAAAGCTTCTGTATTAATGTACGAAAACAAAATTTGCACAAATCGAGAAGCTTACAAGTCGAAGGGTTAACAAAGCTGCAATCCGTACCGCGGCAGAATTAGGACGAGGGAAGAGACGAGTAAGAAGTCCACTAATTGTTAATTCTCTCTGTCGTTGCTGACGTCGTGGCCGCTCCCTTTTAATTGAAAATTTTAGATCAGCTTGTGCAACGACCCGCTGATTAACAGATTTAATTGCACCCGGACGAAGGGTCGGGTAAATTGAGATCTCGAGACCGGACGATTAAAATCATATTTGCCCGCGAAATAATTACCCGGCGCTGTGTATCCCCGTAAATCTCCCATTTAAGTGTGTCTTATTACCCCGAGCATGCCGGGTTAACAAATTTGTCTCTTCCTTTACCTGCGTGTACTTGGTAAACCGACCTCGTAACCGATCGAATTAATTGTTGCAGAAATTCCGAGCTTTCCCTTTTACGCACAGATATCCAATTTACTCGAATTTTATTTATTTATCTGGCGATATTTGTTCAGCAACCGAAGCAAGAGCACACTTTTCACAAATTTTTTGTAAATCGAAAATCTCGATCGTATTAGACTTCAAAATTTTTTTCTACGAATTAAAGATATTGAATTGCGCAATTTGCCTGGTACCACCGTTTCTTCCACAATGTAATAAGAACCTAAACGCTTCAAACAGCCATTTTCTTTAACTTTTGTCTCTCGAAGCAACTGAAAATTCAACCACTGATAACTTCAAGTCAACCATAATTATTTTTACAAAATTAACACCGTAAGAAGCAGTAAGTGTTGCTCTTTGATCTATTGTTTGTCTCGTGTAGATTTAACTTTTCATTCCTGGGATATCATTATTCGAGGGGGCACATAATTTGGAGGGATTTTCTATCACTCTTCCTCTCTTGTTCTCCTCTCTCCTCTTTTATCTATCAAGCACTGACCTATCCCAAGCGAGGCACCTGTGCGCTGGTCAGCGACGTACGTCGAGTCAGCGCTTTTTTACTACCACTACCACCGTGGCACTAGCAAACGTACGCGTTTCCCGGGAAAGGAAAACTAGGCCACGGTGTTTCCAAGAATTTCGACCGCCATTCACCGTCAGCAAGCCCGCGCATTTCAAACGATGCGCTGTAGAGTTCCAGACTATTTTTAAAAATGCATCGAAAATATCTCATGTTACGTAGCTGGTATTGTTATTTTTCGTTTAATATCGCTCGTGATGCGAAAGAAACCACCAACTATTACATTTAAAGAAATAAAGACGACCTTGACTTTTTATAAGAAAAGAACTTTTTTTTTTAATTTTTTATATTCAAATTGATAATTAACCAAATTTTAGAAACTAATTTTTGTGTGACCTTGACTTTTTATAAGAAAACAACTTTTTTTTTTAATTCGTTATATTGCAATTGATACGTAACTAAATTTTAGATATTGACTAACTTTTGTGTGACCTTGACTTTTTATAATAAAACAATTTTTTTTAAAGCTCTTTATATTGAAATTGATAGCTAACCAAATTTTAGAAACTGACTAACTTTTGTGTGAAATATTTTTTTTATTAATCTATCGAAAGTGACTGAGAAATCATGGTGATAGTTGCGCCACGCTCTGTATATAACAATTATCGTGTAGCAAAATTACGTAATCAGAATTCACGCATAGCGAAATTACTCATTAAAGTTGCCCCGTGAATACCATCAGTCAACGATCATTTTTCTACTTCTCTCGCCTGTATTCTCCGTCATCGGATTCGTACAAAAGAACGGAACCATAAACGAAACCTGTAAGCAACCCTTGATCATCGTTCAACGTCCGTCCAAAAGTTCATCAACTATAAACGCGGACGCGACCTTTTGCACGAGAAGAGAACGGTCTGCCAGGTTCACGATGGAAACGTGCATCACAACGAGCTTCGTAGCGATGAAAGGGGTTAGGTTCCTGCGGCCTGAACCCTCAGACAGCCTTTTCGGATCGCTTTGAAGTTCCATCGATTTCGTTGGATTCCACGACGGGGAGGGGGGGAGACGAAATCCCGTGACGCGAACGGTGCCGGTAATTTTCGAGCACTAACCGAGATGGAATCGTCGCGGATTCTTTGTTGCTCCTTTCCATGGAAATTACGTTCGATTACGTTTAATGCGAATCAGCTCGACCGGATTTTCAGAGCCGAACGAGCCGTGGGTCGGGGGCATAATGGGGTTCCTATAGACGACGGACCGAGTTCTTCGTTTTCTGGCTCCGGCTAATTTTGACCGGTTAAAGCAGCTGGAGGGGGGGGGATAAAGAGGGGTAGACGAAGATGAAGGATTGATGGTGGAGCTATCTCAGGGGACGGGGTTGCTTAACTCTTTGGAGCGCGGTGGGATTAAAAATGTCCTACATTTTCGATGGACGCTAATGCATGGTGGGACATTTTTAGACCAACCTCTAAATATTGCAATAGCTGCAAGCGTATAGGTTTATATTTAATGCCAATAAAAATATGGTAACTAAAAATACCATAAAAAAATGTTATAAATATGTTTGTTTGTACTGGAAAGTTTCAATATGTCAGTACAGGTTAGTACAGGTTTGTTTAATTTAAAACGCAACAAAATTCCTGTGCAACATGGGTCTATTTATTCTCTGAAATCCTGTGCCTCAAAGAGTTAAGGCTTGAGAATTTCGCAATTAAAGAGGTAAAGGGCTCAGTGTAATTTAAGAAAATGTTTAGTCAGGTAGTTAAAGAAGTTAAGTAATGCGTTGTTTAAACAAAATTTGGTGATATACAAATTGAAAGATGTATGTATATCAGTATGTAGCATTTATGTAAGTATCAATTAAAAAGATCGAGAAGTATATCATTTAAAAAGATCTGATGATATATAGCTTGAAAACAAGCAACAAATATTGATATGTAATTTTTAGTGCAACTTTTAATTTATAATTTTGTAACATTTCATAAGGTTTACACCGTTGCAAAATCGAGGTTGAGTCACAATCGAAATCCACGTTAATATTCCGAACACATTTAGGACCATGTTGTTATTATGCAAACGTCGCTATTGCTTTTCCGTTCACGATTTTGAAAATCCCTTCGGCCGAAAAAAGATCGAAAAAAAAAAGGAACGAACGGAAGTAAACCGATATCCCGTCGGTTTTATCGCAAAAATGGAGATTACTTTCGGATCATGTTTATCCCGGCGAAACTGGCATTAAACTTTAAGCGGCAACTGCAGTTTACATAATCAGCACTACGGAACTACTTTCCCTATAAACAATGCCATTCCCCTTCGATTCAGTGGCCGATTTTGCCTCGGCATTTTGGTAACGGCCGAGAAGTTTCATTGGACATCTTTGTTATTGCGCGTTTGCCCGGAAAACGTATAATTACGGCGCCCCGCAAAGCTAAAGTTTCGGGGTTGATGGCGGATCAGTTTGCTGTTGAGAAGAAGCGGGAAGAGATTCGAAATTTTTCATAAGGAAATCTACAGTAGCGGAAAAAAAGTTGAAGATCAGAGGGTCAAAGAAAACAAATTAATTAATTAATAAGAAATAACACGATAAATAAAATGCGTATTCTATGGTAATCAATAAATAGTGTTCTACCATAATAATGATAAGATTAAGTATACGAACATTATTTGCATATTATAAAATTATATTTTACATTGTTCTATCATCTTAAACTTTTGTTTGCTACTGTACGTTTTTCTTCGTACGAATTTTTACATTTCAATCGCCGCCACTCGAATTAATCTTAACGTTCGAAATCAGTGTACTTTTATAATTGAACGATTGAAGTGAAAGGAATTTAACATTAGAACTACCAGAGCAGTCAAAATGACGGATTGATGATTATTCATAGCAACCTTATAAATTCACTTTACCAAGCTTCCAAAATTTACTATGATTTTCTGCAGAAGGTATAAATAAAGATTTGTTTCCTGTGTATTCGACATTTTTTACATTTTTATTTTTCATTTTTGAGACATTTTAGTCTCAAAAACAAGTGTTTATTTTTCATTTAATTTTCAATTTGATCTGTTCCATGCATAATAAGTACACTGTAATCGTCGGTAGTTCTAGTGTCAACGAAAAGTCATCGAAGAGTAAAATAATTAGATCTGCATTAGACTAACTTATTTTGTTATCATAAATTACAATTACTGTTATCGTAAATAAACGCATAGATTATTCGAATAAAAATTTGACCGTTTTTCGAAAATTATTCAACAAAAGCAGAACAGTAATATCCAGTTGCGAAAGTTCCACGCAAAACACACCAAGCAATTACTTACACCCATCACGCCCATTAGTTTCACGGTTCATTACCTCGAAGTACAAGTACACACCGAGCTAAATGAACTAATAACCAAAATCACCCCCTAGAAACAACCCCCTAATCCGCGTAGCCCTCGCGACTGTGAGTAAGTCAATTGCGTTTACCAACGAAACGTGGCGAATTTAATTATTTTCGAGGGGCGACGAAGCCTTCGAGGTAACACTTGCAAATGCTTTGAGTGGGCCGCTGGCACAAACCGTTGGTCGATCGAGCGAGCGAAAATGGTTTGAAGGGTTCGTGACACGAACGACACCCCTGTAAATTTTCGTTTTCCTCCAGGAGAGTCGAAAAATTATGCTAACATGGAACGGTCGTGAGTACGGTGAATTAACTACCTTCGTACTCGAAAGGCGTGTTGAGGGTAATTGAACAATTTCGTATACTTTTGTATACCTTTATAAGTTTATTGCACGTGAAAATAACTGACAGAAGGAATAACGACTTTACACGTGGCGTAACGCAGTTTTACTGAAACGAGAGACTGGGTGTATGTGTATATAAAGGCGCCTCTAGACTTTAGCACAACTCGCTATTTCGCATATTTTAAAAAATTCAACTTTTTAATACTAGAACTACCAGAGTAGTCAAAATGACCAATTGCTGATTATTCATAGCAGCCTTATAAATTCAGTATGGTAAAGTTTACTATACAACAATTATATACAATTACGAATACGTAAAGAACTATATAATAATAATAATAAAACTTCAAAAAACACCTAACACAATTAGAAATAACCATAGATATCCATAGCGAAATACAAAAAGCGGTAATGTTACATACATGCAGCATAGCCAGAACCCATCTAAACTACAACAGCTAAAAACCAAACTGGAATGAAGTTTCCCCCCCTCCCCCCATGAAAAAGGGAGAAAAAGAAATATAATAATAATACTATAATAATATAATAATAAAAAATAAAAATAAAAATATACTATAATAATATAATAAATTATATATAATTATGAACTTCGAGAAAATAAACAAATACTCGAAATCAGTCTCAAATGAAGATGTCCGATCAACGTTTCAACTAACGCATCAATTTTCGATTCGATTCGCGTCGCCTAACGGTAATACACTCGTCACGAAATTAATCTCGTTACAGAACATTTTGTTTATTCAACATCCGAAACAATTATCCCGGGCTCGCCATTAAATACGTTTCGCTCTCGTAACAACGAATCGTAGTATCGTTACCCGATGGCAATGGACGAGGGACAGGGGGGGGGGGGGGGGGCCCGGAAGTTTATGGGTCACGCGAAATGATGAATTTTAAGTTGATTGCCGGCGAAACAGCGATGGACGACCGTTACGTTGTTTCACGGATATTTCGTGCCATTACGGTTAATGCATAATAAATAATTTCATAAGTCACACGCCGGTGATCCTGATTATTCACGAGCGACGCATTAACTATGATGAATTATCGGTTAAAGTATCAGCACTCGTTACTGTTGGTGGGCGTACAGCGAAGTTACATATCGGGAAAAGGACGGTTTACACAGTGATATGAATGCAATTAAAATTTTTTTTGGAAAAACAAGCGTTTCAAGTGGACTCGACGGTGATGTCGAACTTTTCTTACAAGCCTGTTGTATAATTTGGACAGCCTCGAGAGAGACATGATCGAGAAAGATCGTTCTTACCCAGAAAACGTAACGTTTTGTAAAATAGTGTGAAAAAATTCTAACCTGATCCTAATCTGAACCTAACTTGAACCTTACCCAAAAAACGTAGCATTTTGTAAAATAGTGTAAAAAGCTTTAACCTGAACCTTACGCAGAAAACGTAGCGTTTTGTAAAATAGTGTAAAAAGTGACTTAAGATCATATATATATATATATATATCTAGCCTCCATTTTTAATGGGTTTCCCTTTTAGTCGCTTTATTATTATTATTATTACTATTATTATTACTACTACTACTACTACCTTGTACTAATATTATTATTATTATTACTGTTATTATTACTATTATTACTACTACTACTACCTTGTACTAATATTATTATTATTATTATTATTATTATTATTATTATTATTACCAATCTCGCAACTAAATCGACACACAAACCATTATTAACCTTCATCTCCAACAGTCATCGTTGAAACGAACGTTGAAACAGATGAACCCTGCGTCTGACGTGTTAAGCTTCGCTGTCTCCCTTTAACCAATCTCGTTGTCTGGTAACGGGAAAATTGCAAATTTTAACGAAGGCGCGGCGGACGCTTTTGGATCACGCTTTGATTCTCAATAACAATTAGCGGTGCGCTCGCGAACAACCGCGAACATCACGGTTGAAACAATTGTTTTATTAATTAGCGGTACGCTAGGTGGATTATTTCTGGGTCATATCTTTCTTCTTTTTTTTTTTTACTTCGGTTAAACGGGAAGTTTCATCGAATCAACCTGAATATTCATTGTATCGAGCATTGCAGGAGAAGAGAAAGAAATTTTGTCGAACAACGGGACAATGAATTTTTCGACATCGCGATTAATGATGTAGTTTTGATTTTTAACCACCATGGGTTTTGGATGTTGTTGCATGGAATAGTTTCTGAACTGTGCAATTCTGATTTTTTGTTTGTTTTCTAAATCTATGGTCTAGTCTTTTTTATAGTCAATTTAACAGGAGCATTTGAAATTTAGATTTTTAAATTTGTCACTTTCACACTCCGTAGTTTTCTTTATCGTGTGTTCGCGATGAAAGGGTTAAATATGCATAGCGATGGGATTCATATATCAGGACACTCGCTCGACGGATCCACGGTCATATTTTATTCGTCGCAATACTTCTATCATAGCGATCGTCAGATTTATGGACGTGTAGTGGTAATATAATAGCAATAGGTTGAGTTATTTAAAGCTTTGCTGTCCTCGTTCGCGGGGAAACTGATAGCATCGTCGTAAATACGTTCATCTCTCATTGTCCAATGAAACGTGCACCGAGAAAAAGTTACCAAACTCCATTTACAATAATATTTATATTCTACTGTTGCAAGTTTTACAAACACGCACCAGCAGACAATGGTAGTTTTCAAATTTGTTTTAATATACATGGTTATTATTTTATGCAAATTTTAAGGTTCTATTATTATTTGTGTTCTTATTCTTTTACTTCCTGAAAAATTAATCGCAATAGAAATTCTATATTCTACATTCCAATGTATGAAATACATTTTCGATCCGTTTCGAATTTCACGTGGCAAGGCACGCGACCATTATTTCTCTTTATGTATTTTAAATAATTTTTTTTTAATGGCACTTTTCTGAATAACCTTTGTATTTTTGAGGAATGCATGTCATTTATACAATAACCTTATCAGGACTTTTTTTCATACTTTGCCTTAATTGTACTTGTCATTTTATAGAATGCTTAAGGAAAGTATGTAATAATTCTCATATTTTATAGATTGCTTAAAAATGCCGGGCATTATACACAATGTCTAGACATTACATACAATGCCTAGGCATTTTATAGAATACTGGTTTTTCATACATTGCCGGTAACATATATTAGGGTGTCCAATAAATTTTTTTCCTTTTTTTAATTTTAAATCAATACACAATATTTACTAGTAAATATAGTATATTAGTAATAATATATTTATTATTTATTTTTATTATTATTTTTAATATATTTATTAAATAATTATTATAAGGTTAATAATTATTTATTTAATATATTTATTATTTATTTTGTTATATAAGAATCCTTTTGTTCTATTACTTATAACATAGGCGTCTAATAGCAAAGCCTGCATGTTTACACAAGCAGAACCAGATAAGGTCATTCATAGCGCGAAGAGAAAGAAACTTTTGGGACACCCTAATATATTATATCCTAATAATTTCACTTTATTTTACGTACACCTGAACCCTACCATCTATCTCTCTCTCAACTAAATAAAACTAGAATATTTGTATAGAATTTTTACAAACTGGATCAAGCGCATTTTACGCAAACAAAATTGAATTTCACGTTGTTATTACACTTTGCTCTTCTCTTTTCGCTGTTTCTTTGCATAACACAAAGCAGTATACGTGTATTTTTCGAGGGATCAAGTATATCCACGTGGTCAAACCGTTCTTCCCCGATCCTCTTCTCCTTGCCCGGGGATGGTTTTCTCCGGGACCACCAATCTCTAGCTAGGTTATAACTTTACACGAGTTCCCACTTAAATTCCCTTCTTCGACCAAAACCACGATCGATGGCCGTAGACTTCATTCGCGAGGGTGAGGACTTCATTTCGAAGCCAAATTCCTCTCTGCCGGAATCAATCTACATAATTTCTTCCTTGGCAATTTTTTTTTTCTCTTCACCGATGTTCAATCAAATTCTTTGCAACTTGTGTAAAACGTTCAGATATCTAAGGAAGATTACGCGTTAGGAAGAGCAATTTGTACGAAGCTCTACGAAGTTTCCACATTTTTGTAAAACGTTCAGATATCTAAGGAAGATTACGCGTTAGGAAGAGAAATTTGTACGAAGCTCTACAAAGTTTCCACATTTTTGCTCCATTAAAATAAAAAATCGTAGAAATTTAGTATATGGAAGATACGTAAGATAGCATGCAGAGGTATTATAAATATTGCAAAGATTATTATTTTTGATATAATATTTGCAAATATTAAAAATGCAATATAATGTAAAGAATATTACAAGAGCATATTATTTTTCTCAGGCATCATTTCTAAATGAAGCGAAAATGAAATTAAAAATAACCGCTTTTCTTCAACCTTTTACGCTCTATTTGTTCCAAGTGTAAGAAGGGAAAGGGAAAATTTGATTCCCTCGTTCGTATCAGGGGTCAATTTTATGGATTAAGGTTGACTTTAATTCCGTTCACGGGTTCGTTTCCAGGAGTTGGGAAATTTTATCTGAATTTTCTGTTCAACACGAGTTAAACGGACTGCTTTATTTCACAGTTGGATTTCATTCGTTAAATGCAGGGCTGATTCCATTAACGCGTTCTGCTCGCGATGCTCTATAATTGTTTCAATTACACGGACCCGAGACAATTGGACTAATTGCATCCAGTTAAGGGTCTGCTGAACAGCCCCGCTGCGTTCTGTCTTCTTCGCCGTAAGGAATTCGCATAATTTTTCACCTTCGCACGGGGGGAGACGGGCGTGTAATCAGTTTTGAGGGCGCCTACAGGCCAATGTTTCACGGGAAATTTCCTTGTTTTTCAATTTACCGTGAAAATTAGGTGCGCTCGTCTCGAGATTCGCGATGGTTCACGGCGCGCAGTAGTATAAGTCTATCATTAGGCAGACACTGATCCTTAAAATCTTGATCGTTTGAACATTCGTTATTCCTTGGCCTGCTAATGGTTTTTCTCGTCAAATAAAATCCATTGTTTCATCTTTTGAACATTTAAATAATTTAAAAAAAAATTGAATTTAGAGATTTGTTTCAGTTTCTAAGAATTAAGGCTGCTTTGCTTTGGACGTTTAAATAATTAAAAAAAAAAATTGAATTTAGAGATTTGTTTCACTTTCTAAGAATTAAGGCTGCTTTGCTTTGGACGTTTAAATAATTAAAAAAAAATTGCATTTAGAGATTTGTTTTACTTTCTAACAATTATGACTGCTTTGCTTTGAACGTTCTGCATTATGCAAATTTGCATGCTTAAACTCCTTATAAATACATACATTGTATTTTTACGCGAACCTTGTTTCACTTAATTTGCATTAAATGCTGTTAGTTTAATATTTTCATCTTTTTTCTTAGTTCAATCGTTTTACAGCAACTTCGGTTGGAAATTTCGGAAAGCATTATTTTATACGCTCCCCTTGCTAAATCCAACAAATACACGCCGTCTAAATTTTAAGTTCACCCGAGCAGAACCATAAATTGTGCGAACCAGTTGTCCCTGTTCGACAGTCGCATGAATTCACAATACTTCAATCGCAGCCGACGCCACCATAACCAGGTTGTCGTTGCCCGAGAAAATTAACCGGACAATCTGTTTTCCACTGGCGGCATCTAGCTTTGCTCTAGCCCGTGAACAACGCGTGTTACATAAACGCAAAATTAAATTAAACGTGAAACTTTAATCCGGAAGATTAACGCCATCGTACACTGCTTCATGTGTTACGTCCAAACACGAACCTAACCCTTTACGCTACAATCCGTGTTATGTAAAATAATCGCAAGTAGAACGAAGAAAATGTAAAAATTATACGTGTATGGGTCATTTATAGCAGGTAGAGTATGTAAAAAAGATTGAATCGAACAACTGATAATAATAATTTACAATAATTAATAATAATTTGAAGTGGAGAGATGACTGTTAGTCGTCTAATGATACTAATTTCAAAAATTTTCAAATTCGGAATATTTACTATGATTCGTGTATATTATACGTCATTTCATTTAGTTAACTGATATACTAAAGTTTACATATACGGCTATTTAACCTCTGAGTGTAACTAATAAACAAACTGACTAAAGTCTGAAAATTTACGAAACTATCATTATCATGAGTGCAAAGGGTTAATCGTATCAGTATTCAAGAGAAGCTAGTTGAGAGTAAAAAGAGTTGAACATGAAACATAGAGTCGTGTTGCAAAGTTGAATTAGGATTTACTGTATATTGTATATTTTTGCCATTATTCATATAAATAATAATAAATAATTTGAGGAACTTTTATTCTACAGTATCTGCAAAACGCATTCACGTTTTTCTCTTCAGTCTCAACGCAATCATTACCGTTGGACCGTTTTCTGAAGTTAGAACAAAAACGACGAAACTTCGTTGCTCCGCTCGATGTACTTATAGGAAAATCCAATAAAGCGAAAGCTTCATCCATCCCGGATGATGGCTCCCGCAGGAAATTCAGATATCACCCAACCGTGGCCCACCACATGCCGTTGAAACTATAATATCAAACGAGGGGGGATCATTTTTCACGCTGTTCGTGTCATCCGCGAATCCTGGCCGCCGCGAACACGGGAAACTTAAATTAAACTCCGAAACTTTAATCCCTTAAAAATGAACATCGCCTCGAAATGTCCTGGATATTCATTATGGCCCATCCATTCGCCCTAACCCGCCGTGTATTTTAATAAACACTCGTTTACGTCGGTTCGTTACGAGCTTCTCGACAACCAGCCCTGTGTCGTTTTAACCCTTTCCCCGTCCACTGATTTTAGTAGGGCGTTGGTAGCCAGGTCCAAGTTAATTTTAAGAACGAAATAAGAAAATTTGAATAAATGGATAAGAAACACAATTGTAGCGAATACGTATGTTTGCTTATGAAAACAAATTGTAATTGCAAAATTGGTTAATATCTGGTATCATTAGTAAAAGTGTATATTGTATCGTAATTATATATATTACCCCCTAAAAAATATATGGAAAATAAGATATGCGATTGAGTGGATACGATTCGGGAACGAGTGAAGAGTGCTTGAGTTGAGTGACAACCGTGTGAACTTAGAATGTTTGGACTTGAATATTTCTAAGGTGGGAAAGATGAGCACTTGAGAAAACTTGAGGAATTTTGGGTAAACGTGACCGAATCCATAGAGGGAAAAAGGTTTAGAATTAGAATGAAAGGAAACGACTGTTTGGAAGAATATATGACGGGGAAAATGTGAGCGCAGGGCGGAAAGAGTGTAATTGTGAGAGGGGCAAGAACGTTGAGGTTGTTAAGCTGAAAAGTTGTTTATACTATATACTATCAAAGTTGTTACCATTAATCTATTTTAAATATATAATATCTAAGAACTTCACATTGTTTTACCTACACCTAAATCCTACCATCTCACTAAATGAAAATTAAATTTCTATAATCCTGAGAGATATTTCGATGGTTCGCACGAGTAACTTATTATAATTAAGATTCGCGTTAAGTTCAACGTAACACTGTTAATCTTATTCTGGTCGTCGAACGAAAGAATGGCGAAGCGACAAAATGCATAGAAGGAAGAGGGAAATTTCGTTGCAATTTAAACTTATCGCTTGATAGTTTTGGAATCGCATTAACTCGTCTAACTAAATCGTATTAAATTAACTGTGTTCTCTGTTGTTTCAGAAATGGCATCCGGGTCTGGCTAAAGCTGCGCAGAGATGGGCCAATCAATGCCTTGGACTGGTCCACGACAATGCAACCGGCCTATATTTGGACGGATTCGGTCAGAGCGGGCAAAATATCTTTATTACGACGAGAAGGACGTTGTGGTGAGTGAACATTTTTGTTTAAACAACTTTCCTATATTAATAAATCCACACCAACAAGAATTGAAACGCTTTAAGCTTGCCATTTCAAATTTTCAATTCCAAGCGCCAAATTCGAAATTTCGGGCTTTCAATTTAACAATACAGGATCTCTAAACGTTTCCGCTTGCATCGCGGAAAGTAGGCTAAGCTCTGCATTTCACCACAATTCTATTTCCTTCTGGCGTTCGCCACGGTTCCAACCTTCCGGGGTATAAATTCTTCAATATTCAAATTCAAGTCGGAGGATATATCTTTCGAGGGATGCGCGACGCACACACAACGTATCTGTGCCCCGAAGGAAGATTTTCTTGCTCGAATTGTTTCACCGTACTCGAGCAACCTTGGAAATCCCGGTGTACACTGCGAAACGCACAGTTGGCCCCCAAAGCTTCCGGCCAACTTGAATGTAAAACGTAAAATTATAGGTTTGCAGGTAAAGGATCGAAGCAAAATTAATTTTTAACGAAACTTTTTATTTGGTCGTTTTTCTATGTTGTGACCAAGTGCTAAATTTTTTAAATCTTTTGCTTGCAAACATAAGATTTTACATAAAATTCACTCAGTACGTAAGGTGGCCGGATACTTTTGACATCAATTGTACTTTTACTCTTAGAACTGGTATATAGCAATAGTTATTTAACCCTAGATTCATAAACATTCGTATCACAGACCGCGGGAAATACGTAAACGCTTGTAACTTTTAAAGTAAAAGAGAGAAAAAGATGAACTTCGATTGCTCAGAATAATTACTGTGTTCATTTTCGTTTCAGAAAATTAACACAATAAATTATGTATAAACATATGAATTAAAACACAATATTTCAGATTTAAAACGCCTTGTCTCCTATAAAACAAAAATATATGTTCTCTTGAGAAACGAATGTTTATGAATAGTATATCTCCCATGGATGTTTATGAATCTAGAGTTAACAATTAATTAACATAACGGATAATATTAAAATATAAGGTGAACGGGTTTAAGAACGAAAGGATGGTTCTGTGTTTACTTCTGGTTTCCTTTGTGTGTATCGAAAAATGCCAGGGCTTAAGTAGAATGGTCCGTTGTTAGTCAGACACGAAACCCTGTGATTATATACGGTTACGATTCAACACGTGTGAATCTTTTAATTAAAATAACGAATGTACATATCATTCGTAATTAAGGCTGGAAATATTGTCATTAGCATTTATTAATTCAACTTAATATTCGCTAATGGTATTAGAAAAATCACAATACTCCGCGACCGAAGATTTTAAACATTCAGCGGTTAATTCTGCCAATTGAAACATTGGGAACCACTGAATTAATTTGCATAGTCCCGAACTGAAAAACTTTTCTTCCCAAAGAGTCGTTAACGTCCGTAGTTGCGGAATTTATTCCACGATTCGTTTAAATATAACAAAGGGCGGAAAGTTTCAGTAGAAAAGACGACCATAGATCAGACAGATGCGATTTAACTGATTTACAGTTGGATTTTGTTATAAAGTACGATAATTTTCAAACTAGAATGTGCATGTATCCATTCTTGAAAACTATAAACAATCAAATTTTAAACTCTTTCAATTTTTTGCTTTTTACGTTCATTATGATATTAAAAAATCTCTATCAATCTCACAAATTTGAACTGTGAAAAGAAACTATGTACGTTATCGTTCAAAAGATTGGAAGTATTTTTTGCTTTATATTCCTGTTGAATCTCTCATTAATATATTCATAAATCAGGAATTATTATTGTACGTATCTGTAACAGTTTTATATTGATAACACCTTCGTGGATTTTTGAGTGGAAAAACATCGAAGACAACAGAATTATAAGTTCCTTCTGTTTCTTTTTTTTTCTCTAATTCCAGCACTGTTTAAAATACATGTTTTGGCTAGCTAACATACCGTACATCATAAAAATAAACCCTACAGAATTCTCCAAGAATTATTATAAGCGTGCAATAGTTATTTCGTATCAGCAATGTTCTAAAAAAAATCCCACAATTTTGTCAGTCGAGCAAAACGTTCGTTTCTGTAAAGGGCCGTCGCAAAAGTGTTCTGAAAAGTGGTTAAATCTATAAATATCCGTAGAAGACCGTCGGCTCCCAGTAGAGAAGCCTGTTATTGTTCAGACGCGAAAGTTTCGAGCTCGATCCGAAGTTGCGATGCGTAGGCATTGTTCTATTCTCGCCAAACGATAACTTGCTTTCGTACTCGTTGCTCTCCTTAGGGACCCACCTGTTGACGTTCAATGAACAATCGTCGCCGATGTCACTTCCGTGTCCTCCTTTGTCGCGACCGATTCCAACCGACCCATCCGAGCGAGTCGGTCGTGTTTTTTAATTGAATCGATTCACTTCCGTCGGAATGAAAAGCTTTTCGAGCGCTTCGAGCTCCTTTGCGAGGCTCCGAGTGACGAAGAAAAAGTGTTTCACCTCGTGGAAGCGTACAACGAAGACGAGAACGAAGAGGAAACGTTGACACAAGATACATTAATAGAAATTAGAAATATCGATGGGACAAGCTTCGCGTTTCTGTTTCATCGAAAATAATTTTAATTGCTCCACTCGCAGCTTTCTTTCAGAGAAATGAAAAAAGATAGTTCCTGATTGTATAGATTTGAGAAAGGGAGAACTATAATTTGATACTGTTGGTGGATACACTCTGTATTTCCATTTTGGGACTGTTATTGACCGCAACAACGTTTCTTAATTTCTAAGGTGACGTATTGTCTCGGTTCTTGCGACGGTGCCTCTTCCTTGACAATCACCTTGACTCTTATTCCCCGAGTGATGTCATTTGTGAATTATTAATCCGATTCTTCGTTTTTCTTCCTTTTGTTATCTTTTGCTTTTACCCGTGGACGAAGGCCGAGCGCCTTTTAAGAGTTTGGAAGAAAAAGGAAGTGGGAGAGGGAAGTGGACAATTGTAAGGTGGTGGAAAAGGTTTGGGAAAGGAAATTTACTGGTAGAAGGATAGTGGTCACCCAGGTGGATTAGGCTTCGACTCAGCGATGGTCAGGCCCAGACCTCGTGGTTATAAGTCAGAGCCGGTTTCCATATATACAAATAATTATCGATCTCTAACACCATCTACATGCTTTAAGAGAGAAAACGCAGTTCTAGGGGGCAGGATCGAAATCATATGTGTATGTGTGTGTGTGTGTTAAGCGTGGCCGAGAGAGTAAGAAGCGAAAGTAAAAGACTAAATATTGTATTATTAATAAAGCCATTGTATAAAAATATATATTTCTATTAAAATTAAACTGAATTTTCCGTCAGATACGAAATTTACGAATAAATTTAACACAATTCAATAATAACGAGCAGGGGTTATTAGTTGTTTGTTTAAATTTTCCATAGGAATATAGTGACCGCGAATTCTGTGAATTTCATATTTATGATTCTAATTGGAAACTGGTCAAAATCATTTAATAGAACTTAATTATTAGCAGTTTAGTGAATTAATCGTGGATTGTTATTGTCATGCAAAATTGTCTCGCTTTCAGGAATTTCCCCATACGAATGTGGTACATGGAGTACAAAGACTACAAATTTGGCGACGACGAAGGAAACGACCTGCACGAGATCGGCCATTACACACAAATCGCGTGGGCCACCACACATTTGGTCGGCTGTGGCGTGAGTCATTGCACCGGTGGCAGAGGACCATTCGGCAAAGACTTCTTCATGTACGTGTGCAACTACGCCCCGAGGTAAGCCATTTCAAAGGAGTACAAAGTAACCGAAAACGAGATTCAAGCATTTTTAACGGTAAAACATATTGTGTTTCAAAATTGTTTAACAAATTCCTCGTTCATTCTGTCAGTCATACTTCAGAAAATGAGCAATTTTCATGAAACACGATAAACATTTACTCGTTGCTTACTAATTACTTTAATTACTGACTCCCCTCAATTTATGTGATCGTTGGCGACCGTAAGGTATACACCATGAAAATAAATAGTCGATGGAATTTTACAAGAATTCAGAAACTGTCGCTCCTCTTATCCAATCGCAATATCACAATTTTAGAGTAGTTGGAAGAACCGGAAATAGGGGGTTTTCTGGAAGGAAAAAAGGACCAGAGTTGGACCGAAACTCAAGAGAGTTGAACGTAGAACCGCGTTGCAGAGTTATGTAAAGAGTAATCATATATCGTCGATAATTAAAATTTAAGAATTATTTTATACCGTATACTTTTGCTATTAATCCTACAATCGTATTAAACATAACAATCACAAGACTTCCCACATAAGTATCCTCAAATTCCCATGCAAATTCTACGTCTTTTCTCTCCCAAAACCGGAAATGGGAGGTTTTCTGGAAGGAAAAAAGGACCAGAGTTGGACCGAAACTCAAGAGAGTTGAACGTAGAACCGCGTTGTACAGTTGTGTAAGGAGTAATCATATATCGTCGATAATTAAAATTTAAGAATTCCTTTATACCGTATACTTTTGCTATTAATCCTACAATAGTATTAAACATAACAATCACAAGACTTTCGTAAGACACGATTCCAGCAAATTCACCGTGAAATAATCGAATACTAAATTACCACTCGCCAACAAACCGTGCAACCCTCCGTTCGCATGCTTCGCGCAATTTTTCCATTCTCCTTTAAATGAAAAGCGCGGCAACAATCGATCCGCCTCTTGCCCTTTTGAAAATTCTCCGGCAAACGTTAGAGCGGCAAAGGTGACTACGGGAGAGAGAACCACTTGCCGGGGTTACAAAAAGTGTGCATAAAGCGAACAACGAAAGCGATACAATGGCGGGGCGGCAACAAAGCTGAAGCACCTTGCGTGCGTTCTTTCGAGCTTCCCGCGAATATGCCCTCCTCCACGCGGGGCTCTTTCGTTTTCCCGTTTTCGTTATTTTCCGCGGTTTAGTAGCCTCTGAAACGCCACGGTTGGCCGGTCTGATTTCGTTCCCACCCCGGAGGCGTTCTTACTCGATTCGCTCGACCTCCGAGGGAAATTTTCGAAAACGGGTTCTAAACACCCTGCGACGAGGTTACCCGAACTCGTTTGCTAAAATATCCCAGGTGTTGTTTCGAGGGAATAAAACAGAATCTGTTCCATTTATTTCACTCTGTTCTTTGTGCTTTCATATTTTTGGTAGGTAAGTTCATTCCTAATAGTGAGTAATACGAGAAACATGGATAACGAATGTATATGATTTCCAAAATATTGTTGGTATACTTAGAATAGCGGACAAAAAACGGATTTAAATTTGCCATTTTTATTTTTTAAACTCTAAGAATGGTATCAAATTTCCGGGTACTGTTTTAGTCACTAGTCAATGGACAATCAGTCATAGTGACTGACATGCGAAAAACGGGCCGTACATATTGTTGGATTCGTCCGAGAGCGCGCCGCAGTCAAAGAGTTAAACATATTGTACAAAGGGCTTCGGTCCGTTTATAAATAAAATACAAAAAAAATAAAAATAAAATAAAATAAGTAATTTGTCTACCAGAGAATGATCGCTATAACAGTGTGCCAACGGTTCAATATCCAGCAGAATGAAATCGAGAAAATAGGAATGAACGAGCACGTAACTTCCAAGTCACATGGCGTTATAGAGGGTTAATGCAACAGTGGTATCAAATTTCCGGGTACTGTTTTAGTCACTAGTCAATGGACAATCAGTCATAGTGACTGACATGCGAAAAACGGGCCGTACATATTGTTGGATTCGTCCGAGAGCGCGCCGCAGTCAAAGAGTTAAACATATTGTACAAAGGGCTTCGGTCCGTTTATAAATAAAATACAAAAAAAATAAAAATAAAATAAAATAAGTAATTTGTCTACCAGAGAATGATCGCTATAACAGTGTGCCAACGGTTCAATATCCAGCAGAATGAAATCGAGAAAATAGGAATGAACGAGCACGTAACTTCCAAGTCACATGGCGTTATAGAGGGTTAATGCAACAGGGGATGACCGTGGCCAGGCGAGTAACGAGGAGAATTATCGCGAGCGCAGGTAGTCGCAGCTGCTTCCTGAGTCCTGGATTTATGCGAGCTGCTGCTCATTGTAATCGAAAAGTTCTCCGGCGCGGGTTTCGCGACCCGCCGGAAGTCCACGGGCATAATCCGGAAAATTGCGGCCGAGGAAGCGAATTTATGACGGCGCGCCCGACGCGCGTAATTTAAATTCTCTTGGCCCGTCTTTTTCCTCCGCCCTCGTGCTTCCCTTCCCTCTCCGCCGTCTTTGCTCTGTTCGTCGTCAGCTGGAGGAAGTATTAAGGCCGTTCGTAGCAAGCGCGTCGGGGCGGACCGGAAGTGTACCGGGGGAAGGTCGTCGGAAGCGGAGGAGCGACGTCGCGAGGAGATGACGAGACGGAGGAAAGATCGAAGAGGGAAATTGGGAATGTTTGCGGGGTCGATGAATAGAGATTGAAAAGAATTTTGATTTTTTTGTGCGGTGAAATCAGGAAACACACTTTAACCCCTTAACGTGCGCTAAATTGGCCAAACTATGCACACTTGAGATAATTCGAGCGACAATAAGATTTACAATACAATAAAAATTTTGATTATTTTTGTATTCCTTTAATTTTCTTGCCAAGCAACGTTCTAAATTGTGTTTTTTTACATTAAAAGAAATTGATTTTTTTTGGCCGGTTTTTTTGCATTAAGGGGTTAACTGTTGGTAGTTCTAGTGTTAAGATATAAAAAATCAAGGTTAAAGAATCATTCAATGTTGTTTCCTTTTTAATACTAGAACTACCAACAATTATAGTGTACTTATTTGCATGAAAGAGATCAAATTGATAATTGAATGAAAAGATATTGAATACACAAGAAACAAATCTTTATTTATACTTTCTGCAGAAAATGATAATAAATTTTAGAAACTTTACCATAGCGAACTTATAAAGTTGCTATGAATTATCATCAATTGGTCATTTTGACTGGTCTGGTAGTTAAACAAGACTAAG
Organism: Tetrapedia diversipes; assembly: GCA_033822845.1. Classification (NCBI taxonomy): domain Eukaryota; kingdom Metazoa; phylum Arthropoda; class Insecta; order Hymenoptera; family Apidae; genus Tetrapedia; species Tetrapedia diversipes. The sequence goes on along the minus strand of JAOPTO010000199.1, from coordinate 54,006 downwards.
ATCCTAAACGAACGACACAAATTATTCTCCGTTGAGAGCTAAGATTCTGAAGAAACAATTCAAAGTATTTTAATCAAAGTAAGATTATAAACTTAATATTCCAACCGAACTTCTTGAAACCTCTGTAAACGAATGAAATTAGAAAATCCAAGGAAACATTTCCGATTTTTTGAAATCGAACCGAAACAAAAAAGTACCAAGAAACCTCGTTCCCGTTCGTTCATTTTCGCTTTACCACAAAAATCGTCGTCCTCTCTTACGTCGACCTTCAGCTCCCCTAATTCGTGGCCACGATATTTCATGCTGCCGCTTCCTCTCCCCCCTCCACCACGGCCGAACGATAAATAAACCGCGTGTCGCAGGGTGTAGTATATTTTTCCCGTCCGGCGGGATCTCGTAATTAATTTCGCGGCGGGCCATTTGAATTCAAAGCGGCCACGAAAAATACTCTAAATGTAAATTAATCGCGCTGGTCCCCGCGAGCGGTTTGTCGCGAGCAAGAACGAGAACGCGGCGAGAAAGTTGCGCGACTCTGGCGGACTGCAATCGTGAAACGTCGTGAAACGTCACGGCTTAATTGTCTGAAGCTAAAGTTGCGAGGCAAAGACTGCCAGGGTAACGAGGTGGAGGGGTGGGGTGGGGAAGGGTGTCGGTTGGGAGAGGGTGAGTAAACGCGAGGTTATTAGGGGTGGATTTGCCACCGGGGATGGGGTGAAATTGATGAGGAGAGAGGAGCGAGTTGGAGAGTCTCTTGTCGTGTTCTCGGAAACGGAGGGAAGTTGCGCGTCGATCGAAGGCGGAGAGAATTGTTTCTTTTCCTTCCATTTTCAGGGCTAGGAAACTGTGATTACTTAAAATCGAGCAGGGTAGTTGCTCGGAAGAAATGTGATTGCAATTATAATTGTGTATGACGTTAGCTTATTCGTGCGAATATTAGCGATAGTAGCGAGAACCATAGCGTGTATTTATATTCTGTAAGATTAGATACGGGGAGGTGTGCTGGAGAACAGTATGGATTCTGAGAAAATGCGTGGAGTATTTCAAAGATACGAAAGAACGAGTATTTGAGATGACGTGAGATCGAGAAACCTTGCGTGAATGCGACACGCTGAACCCGGCGAGAAAGGTCGACGGTCGGAATGAAAATGAACGCGGAAGAGAATATAGGGTGTGAGAGTTTTGAAAGGATTTAAATATCATTTTGTTTTTATACACTAATTTTGCATTACTATCATACCTATCGTTTTCTATCGGAATTTATGTCGCAGTATTAACGCTATTCCTACCGCGACATTCCCACGTAAAACAGACCATAAATTGTTCTCAAAAAATAAACAATGAAGAAAGAAGTGAATATTGAAAAATGTATTATACGTATATTCGAGGAAAAGTCTAACTAACCGTTTTAAAATCGAAATTTTAAAAACGCTCATTTGACCGTTTGACAACTTTAGTAATTCAGCAATTTATGTTATATACCATTTCGATAACATTAACCAACCTTAACGCCTACCAATTTCACACTACTCGCTAATTCACATCCCATTTCCTGCCACCCTTCCCGAAAAAGTTCACCTCACCAGCCGTTTATCCTCGTCAACATCCCTCGCAAGCTACACCCCCATTTACGTCGGCCCCGACATTAACCGCGCCCAATTCGTTCTTTCTTTTCCAGCGGCAATTACAAGGGTCGACTGGGCCACCCTTACGTGCCCGGCAAGCCTTGCAGCATGTGCAAGGACCACTGCTCGCGCAACAAGCTGTGCACGAACGCGTGCTTCTACACCGATCTCTGGTCGAACTGCGCCGAGCTGGTGAGGACGTTTCGTTCCTGGGTCTGCGAGACGAACACGAACGAGGGACGGGAACGGCGAAAGTTCTGCGGCGCCACGTGCAACTGCAAGGACAAGATCTACTATCACCACGGGTAGTGAACGATCCACCCCCGTGGATCTTCTTGCGACCCTCTCCCATCGCCACGGTTCATCGATCACCCGTCGCGCCGCTTAACGAGGGAACGTCGACGGGTCCGCGCGAGAGGTACGAAATTATTTTAAAGCGGTTCCTGCGGGCTCCGACGAGGGTGAATTAATGGTCGCGGGGGAGGGGGGTGAGTCTCGTTCGAGTAGCGCGAGGCAACGCGTGGATTCGCGAGGGAACAACGGGAAATTGAAGCTTCTCGCCCGTAAAAGCGGATCTTTGTTCGAGGTTGCACGGGGGTGGGGGTTGAGTTTGAGGGCGACTGTTTAATCCTCGAAGTGCGATCTTCTGAGGCACGGTAACGGGGTCTTTCGCGACCCACACGGATGCTTGTCTAATACAAGACTACAGTCTTGGACAGACATGCTCACTGTTTCTGGCATTATGTGGGATCATTTTTCCTCTGATTGGTCGATGCTATTTTGTTTTTGAATACTTGGGTCTCTAGAGAATCTGTTACTGGAACGCGGGGGTTAAGTTCGGGGAGCGCAATGGTTTGGATTGGAGATTTTTAACACGTTGCACGAGGCAAATAATTACTTTTCAGTAGACGTGTTTATAGTGTTCAGCTTGTTCTCAAAGAATAATACATTTTTCGAAAAAAGTTGTTTATTCCGTGCAATAATTGTGTTTCCGTTAATTTATAATAATTGCTGCAATATTTGGTAATTGTATCATGGCGGTGAGCAGATTCTCCTTGGTTCGATATCTATTTGGAAAATGAATTCCTACAGTTTCTACAGTACGGCTCGAACAATAATTTCAGAGTGGAGCGTACAACGGTATTTACCAGTTCGTTGAAATTTGTATATCTATACGTACAAGGAAGTTGTTACACAAAAACTGGTGAAAATTTGGTTCAACAACCCCTTAGCTGCGGAGTAAACATTTCACAGCGATATTTCATTTGTTTCGTCGGAGGCGGGAAGCGGAGCACGGGGCCGGAAGTCGCCGGGCAATCGGAAAACAGATGAGAAAGTAAATTGAACTCGATGAAGTTGTTTTCGGTGCCGGGGAAAGTTTAACTTTGAAAATCCCTCGAGTTTAATATATCGTATTGAACATCTTTCTTATAGTTGAACGCCAACTGAGATAGCGTCTTCGTAAACTGAGTTGCAGCTCGCCGCGAGATTAAAGTTCGAGATGGATTCGTAAATTTCAATTCGTTGTGTAATTGTAAGGTTTCATAGTCATTTGAAAATGTGCAGCTGTTACCGTTTGAGGATAACGTTCACAATTTGTTAGAGGAATGAACAATTTTGAGATGCGGTAAAGTAACGTTTAATTTGTGCAGAAGAATACGCGAGTAAGGGGAAACGGATCGTGTGTGGTCAGACACACTTTGCAGTTTCTACTTAAGAAACTATACGAAGTATTTTATAAAGAATTATGTTAATGTTGTTAACCTATATTTGAGAATGTTTTCACTAGTGAAATATCAAAAAGACTCTGTATCGATTATCATTCTTTACCTATCTTTTAATTGCATGTAAAACAGGGAAAGAGTAAACACAAAATTTCTAGTCGTACCTAAGGGGTTGTTTGCTACTTCTTTAATGACCCACTTCTTTATTATTAAACAAATTTCTCATTCGACATACCTTCAGCTCTCAAACTCAACCCATTAAAAAACCCAAGCTTTCGTTTAATTTAATTCCCAAACGAACATTGATGACTGATCTGTTAAAAGTACGAAAAGAAACAACTTTTTCATTCCTAATTAAGTGACACGCTAATTATTCAACATTATCCGCTTAATTATTTCAATTTTCAAGCATAGTTCGCCATTCGAAAGCGAATTAAACGATCTTTAACGACCCGTACCAACCTTCTTCTCGTCGTTACACCCAAAGTATCGTTCCCGTCTATACAATTCGTTGCTTTCGTCCGTTTATAATCGACACAGCGATCGGAAGAAAATTTCCCTTTGCTCCGTGCACAGCAATCACTTTCGACAACGCCGCCCCGTCGGAAATTCACTCTGTTCCCAGCGAACGCCCTCGTGGCTCGCCTTTGACCCGTTGTGTCTGTCGCCGGTTGAAAAGGGGAGACCCCAAAGGCGGGCCGCGAGGAATGCCTCGGGAAAATGGACGAGGGATGAACCGTGGCCCCGCGAGACGGGGGAGAGAATCAGGCGAAATCCTTTTGATATTTGTAAACGATAAGAGTGTGTCTATATAGACGTGCATGCGGTGTGTAAATACGTGTAGGTAAGCGGAAGGGGTGAAAAAAGGAGGAGAAAATTGTAGGCGAGCCATGACGGTGTGTGGGTGTTTCTCGGTGGCAGTGTTTAGATCGTCGTTTGATTCCGAACGTTCGACGAGTCGTCGATAATTGCAATAGATTTACAGGACCCGTCAATTTCACGGGTTTCTGATTTCGCGAGCAAACTTTGCAAAAACAATTACTATTATTTCTAAGAATTTTTCTGGATTTTTATTGGTAGACTGATGCAAATGTACCCAAATCTATTTCCCTTTCAGCTATGCAGTTTCAAATTCTGTACCGATGTATACCTATTTTTTCAGTATATGTATATTAGAAATAGCTGTACAAGAAATGTCCGTAAATCTAGCGATAGTGATCAATTGGAACCGAGAACTCTGTGTGAACGTAGAAGGTCCGAGCGCGTGGACGAGAGCGAGACATTGTTCACCGTGTAGCGTTAAAAGCACAAATTCCTGGACGCTTAATCGTTTGAATGCAGTGAAGCGCTTTCGTACTGCTGTTTGTTACTATAATTTTCGCATTAATTGGAAGCGGTTGTGTTCACATTAATTTCGGTTTTCATTAATATCATTTAATCGTGATTTTTGATAATATAACTAATTTATCTGAAAATGACTATGATATAAAAAGATAAATCTAAAAATTTTCTTTTTTGCTGGAAATCACTTTTTATATACGAATCAGAGTTAATTATTACCGTTCGTATTATTTTCAAAAAAATATATCTACGCACTTGTAGCATATATACAAGAAAATTCTTTAGTACTCAAACGGTTAAACGTTGAAATTAAAAGTTCAAGTTGAATCTTTGTTCTTGGATTCATTATTGCTGTGTTGAGGGTGCAGCAACTGATGCTAGTAACGTAGGTTTATGGAAAGGGTAAAATAACATATTTCAAGCTTCAAAATATTTTCCGTTTCGATGATCAGCCTGCTGGTAATTTTGGTACTAATTAAAAAATTACACAACACAATGAGTTCGCAACCAATTTTTCGCAACAAAATCACAAATAAATCGATTACTGTTATCGACGAGCTCGCTCGACACCTAAACGTGGGACTAAAATGTATAAACGTAACCGGAACCCCTATCTTAAACGTGTTTAGCGATGTAAGTTATGCGAATAGTCAGTGTATACATAGAGTCACGACGTTGTGTACAATTAATCAAGCGATTTGACTTAACGTTCAACCTCCAACAAGCGTTTAATCCATCCCTCGAGGACCTGTGAATGCAAACGTTTTTTTAAATCCAACGAGCCCGATGCACTTTTAACGACAGAGAACAAACAATTCGTGCTATCGTGAAAATTGTATATAAATTCGGACCTCTAACATATCCATCCTGGCAATTATTAGACAATAGGAATTTTAAATTTCGCTATTCATGAATCGTCGGAGAAATTTTAACCCAACTATCGCAGCGCATCTTTTTTTTTTTTAGACACACAAAAATGCAATGCTGTTGCATTCACAGGTGCTCGAGAAAAGAGTGTACATTTCCGAGTGTTATTTGCAACGCGATAGAGTGAAACCTTTTTCTTGGATAGAATAACACTAATTTCTAAGCCTGCGATTATGCAAATGACCTAAGTCGTGCACATGTTCGTTAAGAAAAAAACTTTAAGCATTCCTTCAATTTATCGTTTCTGACTGCACTATAATTTGATCTAGACATTTTAGAAGACCTATTCGAATAAATTTATTTATATAACAAATAAATATTTGTTCGACCACTGCAAGTATTATTATATTAATCAAAATGAGAAAAATAAAATTATAATTCTTATACAATTAACATAGGTTAACGTAAAAGTCTAATAATATTCAAATCAATGCGATATAAAAGCAAACAATAAAAAATACAATACTTCAGTTTTTCCGAATCGTTCGCTTAGGTTATTCGCATGGTCACCGGCTCGTTTGCCGTTCGCCCTCGACCGATCGATTTCCGGAAGTGTATCCCCGTAGAAATTCGTTTGCCACCACCAGTCCGCCAGAGCGACGTTATATTTTTCAACCTCGTTTCACGGCGTTTTCATCGATAATTATATTGGAGACCGGCACGCACCGCGTATATACAGGGTGTCCCACCCAGAAACAAACCGCTTAACCATCCTTTTCCGATCATCTGTTTCGCGCGAAAATTTAAAAATTCAAAATACAAACTTCTTCGATTGCGCGTCGCAATCGGCAAACGCAATTCGGTCTCCATCTTAGGTGAAACACCCTGTATAGAGGGAGTTGAAGGAAAAAAAAAAAGAAACGATAGAGCGACGAACAATAAAGAAGTTCAGAACGAACGATGCGGCTTCCGGTTGTTGAGAGTCGCGTTCAAAGAGAGACACCAGCGGAAACGGAAGCAATATGGAGTCTGGGAGCAGCGAAGAGCGTAGTTCGTAAGGTATACGTATAAATTAAGAGGAATTATAACGCAGATACACGGGAGAGTTGGACGCACGCGACTTTAACGCTAGTTTTACGGGACCCCACAATTCGATGGGTTTTCGTGAGTAAAATTAAAAATTAAAAAATAATAACTATTATTCGTAGGAATTTTTGCTGAATTTTATCGACGGAGCGATGGAAATATTCACAGATCTATTTTTCTTTTGATTCTGCAATTTCAAATTCTTTTTAACGCATACCTATTCTTTGATATACGATTATTAGAAATAGTTATACAAGAAATGCCCGTAAATCTGGCGTTAATTCGGTTGACGATTAGTTTCGAGGGGTTGATCGACGTTACCCGTAATCATGTAATACGCGGCCCTGACAATGAGTTACGCGAGCAACCTCGATGGAAAATGTTGTAAGCTGTCATACTTTGTTCACTTACTAAAATAAAAGTCCTGTAAATATTACTTGTAGATTTTAATTACATTTCAGAGTTAGAAATTGATCAAATTTTAATTCCATGAATTATACGTTAACTACTGAAGAATTATTTTATAATTTTAATTTTGAACGTTAAGCTTATAAAAGAATGGATATTTTTGTGTTTTAAAAAAGATGAAGGATCTTTTTTTGTGATTTTTGAATAAAATTAGAGTCATTAAATTTCTTCATTTAATATATTTTAATCGATAATATTGCGCTGTAACGTTTTAAAATTTCGTTAAGAAATTTCAGAAATTTTTCGGTTCCTACAAATGCAGCTGCTCAAATTTATGATTTTGTATTCGTTCTTTGTTTCACGTTTTTCCGACAGTGCACAGCGGGCACAGAAGCTTTTCCTCTGATTGCTTGCAACTTTCTTCGTTTCAGCATAAGGCACTGGACGATTTCCGAAGGAGTAAAACGTGAGAAGTTCTATTCTGTATTCTTCTAATTTCTTAATTTTACCCACAAATTTTCTTCCACAAAATTATTCAAAATAACAATATTGCTGATACGCTTAATAAAGTCACTAAAGTATAGGGACTAAAGTCTCCATTTTTCTTTATTCTTCACTTTTTTTTCAAGTTACCTTTATTTTTCCTCGTCCTCCACTTTATAACATCGATGTTTAATTAAAAAAAAAAAGAATGCCTCGATAACTTAATCCTGTTTTGCATTTCAAACTCTTAGTTTACCATTCCTTCTGGTGTGCAGCGTCAGCCTCTATCAACGTCGCGATTTTATTACTCCACTTTCGTCCTTATCGTAGGCTCATCCAAAAAAAAACGACTGCTCCTTCGAGCCTCCATCCTCAACGGCCATCAGCAGCATTCGTTTAAAGGAAAAAACGGAAGAAAATATGGAAATACTTAGAGCGCGCGCAGGTGGCTTTACGATCGCATCAGTAAGTTTCATTTATGGTAACTTTCTTTTCTTTTTTTTTTAGGACGTAGTATCAGCGAAGGCAGAGGGAACTCGTTGGCGGAGAGAATAGTGCTATATTTCGTGAAGCGGGACAGCTGCTTGTACGGGATAGCATTATTAGGAAATGTAGCCCGTAAAATTATGGCGAAACGCCGCCGGTGCTACTTTCTTTTATGATTAAGCGCGGTTATCGATAGACGGTGGATTTGTTAGCTCTCTTTTATCTCTGAAGGATTAAATAAGAGCATACGGTATGTAAATATGAATGAAAGAATGAGAATTAAGGATAATACGTTGATTAGCGATCCTTCAAATATTAATAATCCTTTTTTTTTTTAACATAACGCTATAGTGATTCTTTAAATAGTAATAATCCCTTTTTTTTAGGATTACGCCAGTGAAAAATGAATAAGTATCTAAAATGGCGTATAAATACTGATGTAGAATATTTAAAAGGCAGACTTAATTTTTTTTTCATTAAAAATTATATAAAGAATATTTTTAATTCGAAATCGACGTTCGAAGCTAAGGGGTACCGTTATCAAAAAATGCCTTAATTATCTTTCTCAATGACGCAACCTTCGTCAAATTAAGCTGCTCGGGAAAACGCTTGCCGAAAGTTTTTTAATAAATAACAAATTTCGATTCAACCTTTGCTTCACTCATTTCACTTCTATTTACATCCTCCAGCAGCAATCGCGAAGCAATTACCACAAAATTGCCTTGTGCAATTAAACTCGTTCAACGCATTCGTTAACGTAACCTGAAAACGTACTTATTCTAAACAAAAAATGTCACCACCCTTTTTTAATTTCATATAAATTCGATCTAAAATACAATTAAAATTACATACCGAAAATTAAATGCTAACCAAAGTTATCCGTTTAATAATATTTATAACGATGCTTCGAAAGTACGAGCGATAATAAATAAATAAAAATAATATAGAATAACAAAATAATAAAATCAAATCAAATTTAATGATAGTAAATGAATAACTGTTGACCAATAAATAATAAAGTAATAATAAATAAATTAAATAGACACTAAATGCAATAACCTTCTATAAAAATAATCTTAACCCCCAAAAAATTTCCCCGTTTCAGCAATTCCTGATAAAAAAAGGATACACACATTGCGTCACAGGACACACACATGTACGAAAGACGCGGGAAGCGAGATCGTTACAGCCGCACGTGAAACCGCAACTTTATCAATAAATCAGGTTAACTGTTATGGAGGGTTCGAGCTGGAATTAATACGCGGGAATGTTATCTTTGCGACGTGCTTAATCGCTCGCTTCTATTTATTCCTTATACAGGGAAGCCGAAAGGATTAAGCGAAATTCCAGGGGGAATAAATTGTTTGGCCCTCGAACTGCCATGCGAATAAAAAAGAAAGGGGGGAAAAGAAAAGAAAACGAGAAAAAAAGGAAGCCTCTGTCGAATGGATCGGGAAGAAAGAAGGGATTTTCGTGTCTCTGCTGAATTTTTTTCAAAAGATAAATGTTTCCTTTCGTAAGATTCCTCGTATGGAAATAAAACCAAGCCAACAAAATTGTATAAATCTTGTAATTAACTGTGATCGATCGTATCGTGTACAAATTACGATTCTAACTAAAAGCTACTATATAATAATTAAAATGACAATGTAATATACGTAATTAGATTCAGTTTTCATTCGATTTACAATTTTATTAGCCAAAATTCATATTTGTTAAAGTTGAGAGGGTAGGAACGGGGAAATAAATGCTTGAAGGAAAACTGTGAACTTTTTGAAGGCTAGAAAAGACTAACACAATAAATTTATTTTTCAATAATACTTTACAGAGCGCTGCGTTTTCTGGGTGAAATCGACCTTATTCGAGACTTTGCTTCTGAGACTGACTTTTTCCTTTTTTTTTTTTTTTTCAAAGTGTACGCAAAGAGGGTGTTTTGCTCGAGATGCAGCTCAAGCCTACCTGAAACATTTGCTTTCCCTAGTCTTTCCCGAGCTTTTCCAGGTTCTTTGGTCGCATGGGCCTGCACAATCTAACAATATCTGTGTTGTAATTTCAAACATGCAAATGTCAGAAGTTCCAATAATAATAATAGCGATAGCGAAATAATTAACTGTGCCTAATACTACTGTAGTAATTGTAGTTTTAAGGACACGAAAAGTGAAAATGTGGGTCGACTAGACGAAAGCCAGGCCCATTGGAAAAAATCGTTGGCGACAGACAATTCAACGATGGGTCAACAATGTTTAACGAGCGAGTCTATGAGGGATTTCCTCGAAACAGAAAATGGATCAGTGTTGAATAGAAAACCCAGTTGCGAAGTCGTAAAAAGAGCTGAGGATTAAACATAGAGTTGCGTGTTTTGCAGAGTTGAATTAGAATTTACTGTACACTGTATATTTTCGTCATTATTCATATTAATAATAATAAATAATGTTAAGAACCTGTTTTCTACGCTACATTGCATTGTGAACGTAACAACTGTTACATTGCACGGTATATCTATTAAAAATGCAGTCTGATTAAATTTGAAAAGAAATCTTTATGAGGCTCGGAGTGGTACAATTGACCAGACGAAGTGGCACCGTTTCGTAATGAGGAGAGGATCGTGAAAAGGTGCTTTCAACGTGGAACAAGGCGGGCTCGCAAAAAACGAGGTAGGCGGAGTTTCGTGTGACACGTGGAATCGTTCGACGAGGGAATCGAAAAGGCCGTCTGGCTCGTCTGAAATCGAATCCCTTGGCTGTATTCTGTGACAATGGTCAATTGAAATCGAACATCGATCGGTGAGTAATTCCTCTTCCCCTCGATACACAGGACGGGATCAAAACGTATTCGCGTTCTTGTTGATTCCGTTCTCTTTTTAAACATTAACCAAATTTTCTGTCATTTAAAAATAAACACCTCGATCTTTAAATAAAACGTGGACAAATTGAAAACGGAAAATATAGAAGTTAATTGAATTAATAAAAAATTGATATTCACAGCATCGATACGCAAACAATATTTTGATCGTCGTAAATTTACCATAGATTTATTTTTATTCATTTTATTCGCCCTGCTCGATAAAATTTTACGCGACCAATGATATAACGTGTCTACGTGGAAAATATTCCCTTTAAAAACGGAAGAGGTTATTATTGAAAACAAAAACATTCGTTTCATTGTTACAACAACCACGGTTTAATTAAATATTTCTTTTCTATTAACAATTGTATCGAAACCACGTGAAAGTTGAATAATTAACGAGGAAAGAGATCGGAGAAATATTTGGCCTCGAGGTTTGTATACGATGGTTCGATGATTAAAAAATAGTTGCATAATGAGGGAACGGTGTTTTATGGGTTACCGAGTTGAGTATCCGTTACTTCAAACTTTTTTTTTCGAGAGAGAGAAATATAATAGCGAGTTAGCAGCAGCGGTCGTAAGTTTCGTAATTGCATAGCTGGAGGAAGTACATTTTCCAGTCTCGTAAAAGTATATTTTTTCTTCAGACTTTACTCTTTTCTCTGCTTACGCAAGAAGTGCCATTTCGAAGAGTAATGCGTTCCTTTGAGATGCGCAAAAAGTACAATCCGTGTTTCTTTTTTCTTTTTTATTAACAACCACGAGATGTTTTGAATTATATTCATCGCCAACGAAAACCAGAAAGGCAGTTATATCGTTGATATTACTACTGAAATTTCTTTAAGCATTGATTAATTAAAGAAGAATTCAAACTAACGTTTATCTTCTTATTCAATCAATATTCTATGAATATTTTTAATCGAAAGGCGGTTAATATGAAATATTATAATAAAATACTGATAACTTCGTGATAAATAAAGTATCAGATTTTGAAAAATCTGTTTCTCGCTATATTTTTCTAAAAAGTTATCAGATTCATGACGGATTCCGCACATATCTTTCATTATCAACACACAGCATGTTTTCTGCATATTAAACACGTTCGTCGCCCAGCGTGATTCGACTGAGTTTCTCGCTGGGCCTAAATCCGATTGCATAGAAAACTGGGGTAAAAAAAATATAAAAACAGCAAAAGTTTTAACTTTTTAAAAGGGACAGCCGAGTGCAAAGGGTTAAAATTTCAACTTATAATTCTATTTAACTTTAAGAAAAAGAGCGTCACCTAAATATGGGTGACGTGGCGACGAACGTGTTAAACACGTGTATCTTGTACACATTTCGACAATTTGTTTTTCCTATGAAATTAAAGATTGTCATGGATGATAGATCGCATAAAACTAACAAATAATTTTACGAACGGTTCTATTTCAATAGGAGAATCAGGCGAAACTTTGCCAGCACTTGGCAACGCATTTTCGATTACACACGGCAAACATTTCACGATGAAACACACGATGCGTAAACGTTTGTACTCGTCCCGATGCTGTATACCCTTTGAAACATACAATGATGATTGCAGTTTATGTCACTTCATCCGCTGCGCTGAATGAAAGTAATCATCGTGATGCCGTGTCAAAGCTTTGCCCGTAGCAGGAAGAGTTGACAGAGCTTCAAACGGTGGTCGACAGAAAATAGTTTGATTAACGTATGATAGAATATGAACTGTGTGAACTCTATGACGCGTGTATAACGAGGAAACGAATGCGTATCGGTTACAGTACGAGTAAATCGAAATTAACCAAAACCTAGATATGATTAGCCGGGGATGATACGATATCTTAACGAGAGCTTCGGGAGTTAGTTATTAGTAGTGCATTTTTGAGTCGATGCTTAACTTTCAGAATTAACGTTTTCAAAATTTTCAAAATTCTAAAAATTCTAAAAATTTGCTTCCCTCGTCAAAAATATTACGAAACTGAATATTATCAAAAAGCATTTATTTAGAGAAATAAATAAATCTTTATTATAAGAAAAAAAAGAAATTAAAGAAAATATACAGAAAACTTAATATTTGTTTGATATTTTACTCGATATTTGTTACGTCGAGTTTAACGATTCATAAGAGATTACAAAAACTTACGTATGCACGTATGAATATTAAAATTTGCACGCAACAAATGCTTTCAATGTTGCATAAAAGAAAGAAGCTTCGTAATGATTAGAAATTTTACCAACCGTGTAATTAAGCACACGCGTGGGCATGTTGCGTCCTTAAGATTAGAAATTCAGAACGAGGTGGCGGGGTAGGAGGCGGTCGTGAAAGCAGACTGTTGGACAACCCCCGTAGAATGTTACAAAACACGGACGCAGAACGGGTAGGGGTAGGTGCGGGGTTACAGACGAGTAAAGTTACAAACTGCAGAACATTAGCCTGTGTCGGGAAACACGGAGTGCAGCGTGTTAGACAGAGTTATAGAATATAAAGCGTGAAATGTTACAGGGGGTTGGGAGGGGCGAGGAAGATGTGTTGTACGCGTTCGCATTCGTGGATTCTGAAAGCGAACCACGCCACGCGGAATCAAAATTAGAACGATGATGCGAAACAGAATAAAAAAAATGATCGAATTGCAGCGTACAAGCGTTACAGGGTGCGAAACATTTGTTTAACCCTTTCCTTTGCGCTCCGAATCACTTCTCAATTTTGTTGCCAATAACTCGGTAGTGTTTTAAGTGCTTCATTTGAAATTTACTGTGAAGGACAATTCCTTGAGTGGTATTTATTTATTTTTTTTATTAATTATTGTAGTATCGTAATTAATTTTAGAGCATAAGATAAAGTAAGGTGTGAACAGCGGGATTTCAGACCTGCTTGGGAAAAACCCTTGGCGACGCGCGAGGCCCTCGGAAAAATGTCCAAATATGGTTATACTTGAGGAATTTTTCCGAAGTACGTGGTGGGAGAAAGGCCAAGGGTTAGCAACAGTTTTCGCTGGTCGAGTAGAGTTTGAACCGGACGTTACACCGTGTAGAGTCGAATCGGACGTTATACCGAACAGAGTTGAATTAGACGTGATACCGTGTAGAGTTAAATTAGACGTGATACCGTGTAGAGAGTTGTTAATTAAGTAAATTAAGTAAAATTTGTACATAATACTGTAATTATATTCCTATAATCAATAAATAAATATTATTATTATTATTATTATTGTAATACTACATTATTATTGGAAATTATGGGTTAAAAGGGACGAAAATAAAGATAACTTTTCTTTTTGACAGAGTTTTACACAGTTTATTAATTATAAAAAGACGTATTTATTATTATAAAGTAAAGGAAAGTTCACAAAAGATACAGATAGAAAAACACCGATGTTAACCGCATTGCCTTTATGGCGGAATCTGCACGCGCTTCTGATTCAAACAAAAGACTGTCAACTTCGTTATGTAGCCTAGGGAGATTCTATTACCAACACTTTTTAACACCATTCCTACCACGACCGGTCAAATGACCGTTTTTAAAAAATTTCGATTACAATTTCCTATATGCAACGTAATTAAATCGTCTTTAAACCTTACAACTTTACCTCAAATATACGTATAATACATTTTTTAATGTTCACGTCTTTTTTCATTGCTTATTTTCTGAGAAATAATTCTAATCTCTTTTACCTACCGCAATCGGTCAAATGACTAGGTGAAGTGTCGGTAGGAATAGTGTTAAGAATTTACTAAACTTTAACTCGGATGACAACTCGATGATATGTAAACGAACAATTCTTGTTGACATCTAAGGGAGCAATATTGTATTTAGTATTTAAAAATATATTTTTAACGCATTCAACGTTGACTTTCAATACTTTGAAATTATTCCGTAATCCTTAATACGCTTAGGCATTTCCAATAAATATTTCTCAAACTCTTCAACCTAACTACATAGCAAAGAAGCAAAAAATTCTTCTCTCCTCCCCCTACAAATTCCTGCATAACTTTCTCGAGATGATAAATTCCTTCGTAAAATAACGGAACATCCTTTCGCCTTAACAATTCAAAACTTTTCCGCGACACTGTACCGCGCGGGGCGCATGCAAACGAATGGAAATAAGAGGCGGTCGAAATTTCCCCCATCTGAAACTGATCGAGAGGGGCAACAATTAACCCCCGTTCTCCCCTTTGTCCCCTTCCTCGCCCCTAGATGAAAGACTGGCAGCTCGATCGATATCGGAACTTAATTTATCCGCGAATGGAACACCCGGCATCGATACTCTCCTCTGTTCGACGAGCTCGCGGCGAAAGTAGCTTCAATCTTCAGCCGAGCCACGGGGTTGATTCGCAAACAAGATTCCAGCTCGCGTTCTAAACGCTCAAACAAAGTGAAGTGGCCGGCCAGCTGATTTATCGACGGGATTTTCTGCTATCGTGATAGAGGATATCCCGTTGATCCTCGCGTACCTTTTCGTTACGTGCACCGCTTATGTATGCCGGCGCATTAATTTCCTGCAGAATTGAAATTCCGCGAAATTAACCTCGATACTACGAGAGCCCTTCCAGCTAGGTTACTACCGGTTATCTCATGTTGCGATTTCATCGATTCCTCCGATTTATTCCTGCCTTCCTCTCGTTTCCTTTTGCTTTGAAACGCGATCAAACCTTTTCTCGCTGCCTTTTCGAACGTTTAGATTTTTCTTATGATTTTTAAAGGATACATATTCAGGATACATTGGGTTTCTAAATTTAGTATTCTGTATATTTTATTCTATTTTATTCTGTATTTTTGTTAACGTATTATGCGCATCTTTTTTTCACAAATTTAAATTTTCTACGATCACTATATTTTCCTTGGGGAAATTTAAATTTTCCATAAATTTAAGATTCTTTCCAAAAATATAAATTTTTCACGAACGCGACACCCTCATCACAAATTTCCCATAAACGCATAGAAATGATAAAAAATCAGTCTAAACAAAATATTACATCTGTATCGATAACATAGCGGAAGAAAAGAGTTGCTTTTATAGGTGGGCAAACAAATTGCAGGGAAATTGGAGGGGACAAAGGTTCTAATTGATAATATCATCGTGCAGGTCAGCGGACGCAATTACACGGACGGGGTCGGGAACTGGAACGGCTCGTTTTCTTTTCCATTAATAGGCGCTTCTCCGTCGCCGGCCCTCGAAATTGAATTCCCGGGCAACGATACAACTTTGACCAAGCGGAATAATGTCTGCCCGCGGCAGCGACCGGTGGAAGCTGATAAATTCGTTCGAGCAGCCCCGTGAAAGGCTTGAATCGCCTTGTATAAACTTTTCCTAACGATGAACTGCTCCATGGTAATTAATGAATTCTACTCTATGCTCCCTTGTCTTAGCTAAAATTTGAGACACTATTTAATCAATCACTGGGTCAACTTTGCTACAACTTTGAATTCATTTCGATCCGCTGGATCTATTTTTTTTTTAAAGGAGCTGCTGTTAATATTTGTATTTCCTATCGAAGATCTGTTTATCCTTCTTAATGAATCACAGTGGAATTAATCGTATGCAATTATTTGTTTAAAGTTTAATTTATGAAATAAAGTTAAGACTCAATTATTTATTTATTTAAACGGGAAGTACCATTAGAGAATAAAAATATCATGCAGTATTATATTTACTTAACAGAGAAATATATAAATGTATAGATATAATCATAAGTACGTAATATATATGTTGATGTACGGCTTAAATATAATGAGATTACAGAAGAGAGACTAAGTCTTTTGTAAAATCGTGTAAAGAGTTCGATAGAAAATCTAATCTAATTATATTTTTCTTTCCCTTGCCTAATAGTGGAAACAACGAATGTTATCAACGCAAGACATACGATAAAACCTACCAGTTATCAAAAGTATTTAAATAACTATAACACTACAAATAACAGTTAGGAAACCAGGAAAGCTATACGCGTATCAATAACACAGAGTTCCATCCAAAGGTATCAAAGTATTTTATAATTTTATTTCATAGAGCAAGAGATACACGTTCAACGAAACGCCTCGAAGGCTTGTCCACATCATCCAAACAGAGCCAATTCCCTGTAACATCTCGACTACCGTCAAACAAAACACAGAACCATGTACAATGCAGCACTGCGACTACGTTAAAGCAACAATGTACCGCGTTACGAGTGCATCATATAGGCCAAAGCTCGAGCTAGCTGCGGAACATAACGGGGACACGATGTTTTCCGGTTGACGCGAACATGTTCCTTTAACCTATTCGAGGCAGTCGGAGGCTCCCCCGATCGATCACAGCGCGACTGACACGGATAGTGTCGCAATGATGTTTCGATCCACGCAGGAGCATCCTGGCCCCAGGGGTTTCACCTCTGAACTCGACTTTGCACCCTATTGCAGCTCAACATTGAATAACGAATATCATAATCGGCATAATGATAGATTTGTTAGATTTTTTTAATTTGCACCCTATTGCAGCTGAATATTGAGTAACGAGTAGAGTAATCGGCATAACGATATATTTGTTAGATTATTTTAAATTTGCATCCTGTTGCAGCTGAACATTGAGTAACGAGTAGCATAATCGGCATAATGATAGATTTGTTGGATTTTTTTAATTTGCACCCTGTTGCAACTGAACACTGAGTAACGATAAACGTAATCGGCATAATGATAGATTTGTTAGATTTTTTTAATTTGCACTCTATTGCAGCTGAACATTGAGTAATGAGTAACGTAATCGGCATAACGATGGATCTGTTAGATTATTTTACAAGTGGAGTACCTTGAAATGGAAGTTATTTATTTGTACTGAATTTTGATATTTGGTTCTATTGATGGGAAAGAAATTTTGCTCAGGTCTCCTTTTTATTAATTTGAGTAGGTAGGAGGTTCTAAGTTAATGGAATAATTTTCACCACCTTTAATCAGCTACTGTATTTTAAAAGAACCAAACTATACTAAAACTTCGATTAACAGAGGTCTGAAAATTACATCGGTTGACAAATGAGAAGTCTGTATTTGTATTTTCCATTTTTCTCTCCCCAAAATTCAATTATTCAACTATTCAACTATTTGATTATTCAACAGGTTTTTATCTATTTTCCCAGCCTCGATCCCGACGTTTATTTCCCAATTTAATCGAGGTCCCACCGTGCATCTTTCAGAAATAGCTTCCAACTTCCTCGCACAGCAAGGGAGATTGTTTTTATATTTTTTTCCCTTGTTGATACGGACTGCTGAGCCAATCCCAGCGAAGCGAGCCAGAAGCACAACCGACGCGGCCAAGCACCGGACAAAGCTGACGCAGGTCTTCCGATTGGACAAGCGTTGGTCATCCTGAATGCAAGGACATAAGGTGAGCCAGCTCTCCGACGTTTCGGTGAGGCGAGCGCGTCAGCTCGATTTTGTAGGTTCCGCGGCTGTAAATCAATGCAAAGCCGTTCGTATAAACGCCAGACAGCCTGTTCCCGTGGACCCAGCTCAACGTGGGTTTCTCTGTCCGCTTTATGAAGATCGCCGTTTGAAAACGAAATTCCCCGCGCGAGATCGAACATCTTTTTAACCTCTTGACGCCCTTGGCCACATATGTGGACATTTAGTATTTTATAATTATAACGCTCACCGGGTACAAATGTGAACGTTAAGTTTTTTCGTGAATTTTTATTGTTTTCCCAATTCTTTTTGCTTTCTGTATCCCTATTAATTATGAAACGAATAAATCATAATAAACGAAAAAATTAAATCATTCTTCTTCTTCCTACAAAAAATCGTCCCTGAAGAGGTTAACGTTAGATTTACGGAACGTTTCTTGTATATCTATTCGTAATATATATAAATTATATTATATCGATTCACGCTAAATTCATTGCGATCTTTAACACTAGATCTACAATTAGTGATTATTTATAGCAACCTTATAAATTCGTTTACTACGAAAGTTAAAAATTCAATCATTCACTGTGATTTTCTGTAGAAAATAAAAATAAAGTTTACCAACGACATCAAAAGGAGAGACAGAATAATTATGACAACACTTAGAACAGGACACTGTAAACTCACACATGAATAACTTTTTAGAAAAAACAGAAGCACCAATATGTAATTATTGCAACGAAATTATATCAATCGATCATCCACTATTTAAATGCAAAAGGTACCACGCCCAGAGGCAAAAATACAAAATAACATTACCAGCGATCTTAACATCACAGAAACATGTTGAAAATATCCTAAATTACATAAAAGAAACATCTATCACAAAATATAACCGTCTAGATCCAAAAAAACACTGCTAAACTATCGCTAATAACCTGAAGGTTGATGCGACATTAAACATAAATTAAAAAGAAAAAAAAATAAAGTTTTCTTTTCTGCGTTCGATATTTTCTCATGTAATTTTTAATTCTGTTCCTTCAATGCAAATAAGTACTTTTTAATCCTCGGTAGTTCTAGCGTTAAAAATGAACATTTCTTAGAAACGAACTTTTGGTATCCATTAATTCTCTCTCTGCTATTTAATGTTGCTTATTCAAGTGTCCACAAACATGCTACCATTCCGATGACGCCTTGTCACAATATTCCGATCCGAATAAAATGAAAATTTTCCGATTCCCATTTACAAAATGTCCCTCCGTAGCCGAACGATAATTTGACAGCCGATTTTATGCACATAATAATATCCGAAAGTATGCAAAACGTATGGAGATTAGGTAGGAGAAAAAAAAAAAGGAAAGTGAAAATGATAGAGTCCGCGCGTGTATGCATGCATGAAAAAACAAATTTCTGCATGCGCGTGGTCCCGGTTCCGTCGTCTATTTTCTACTGGGACACGCGCATTTGCATAAAATCTACAGTCTAGCGATGGATGCATTTCCCAGTTCGCGTCGATCGCAGTTTTCTCTCTTTCTTTTTCTTTTTTTTTTTTTCGCAATACGCAGCTGGTCGTGTTTGCCTACGTTTCATCGGCTTTTTCGCGATCGCACGGGTGCGCTCGTCGTGAATTTCAGCATGCAAACGTTAGATTCTGACAAATTACAAGATTATTGTTGGCGCGCAAACGAAAAGCTCGCAGAAATGGTTCTAACGAGAAAATCGACTTTACAGACTGATATTTCGACAACTAATAAAGAAATAAGAGCGGATGAATTCGACTATAGTAGCTTTAACCCTTTTAGTACCGAACGACGATATATCGTTGCGTATGCCATGCGCGCCTAACTGTTTGCATCGCGAGAGAGCTCTATCTCAAAATAAATTTATAAAACGTTATAAATGTTTCAATTGTTTCTTTTATTCCGTAACATGCTTCTTGTTGAATTTTGTAAATATTATTCTTACTTCCGTTTTTATGAGCTTTTTCCCAAACCTTAATAAATTCGTTAAATTTTCTCGATACTAAAAGGGTTAAAAAAGGGAGATATTTGTACGTTCTCATATTTTTTAACCCTTAGCGCTACGTGCGTTTCTTTTCTTCATATGAAACAGTCTCTTTTTTAGACAATTCTGATTTCATCCGTAGAAAATACGTCTTTATCATCGTCCAGCTTTACATTCTCAGTCTAACATTCTTTCATGTCTTTAACCATAAAAATAGGTCGGAAAATAACTGAATGACAAAGCATCTAGAATGTAATCATATTAAATACAGAATGTCATCGCAACGGAGCGCTAAGGGTAAATAAATAATAACTAATAAATAACTTCTGTCCCTCGCACAGTAACAAATTAACGTTATTAATTTTCTTTTATTTATACACAATAAAAATATTATGAATTGATGCTCGAAATATTTTCAGAATATTATTTAACATTGCCTTTCAGATGGTTCGAAGTTAATTTCATAAACACTCAAGAAGGTAGAAAATTATTTGAACCTAAAGCAATTATATCAGAACGTTGAACGAAGAAACGTTAAAATTCTTACGCACACCCAATACATCTCTGCTGTCACTGTATCGATAGTAGCAGTCGGATAGATAATCGATGATGTTTGCCTTCGACAATACGTTTATACAAGAGCGTTCGTTTATGTGTGTGTGTGTGTATGTGCGTGTACGTCAACGTGACAACGCGTTATCACGAATAGTATTCGGGAACAATAGATGCGAGAATTTACATCGTGTTTAGCGATAGGATTAAGTTCGATATTTGCTACGGAATCTGGATTAATTCGTTGCCCGGAACGTCATGCTATCGGTGTCGAGTAATATAAACGGGGGAAATCATGATTATACCCATAATAAATTTGAAACAACGAATTTTAACGTTTAAATCTCGAAACGTTTAAACGTTCAAGTTTTCAAACGTTCCGTTTCGATGGAGACTGAAATCCATTTTAATTCACGATTCTAATTATCTTTCATGCGAGACACGACGATCGCTCGTTTAATAATTTTTCATTAAATTTCGGATTTCATATTTTAAAGAACAATGAACGATACGATCGCTGACGATACGAATAAAATGCGTACAAAGGAGGACAAAATTAGATAATTATACGCCGTTTCAGATTGAGAAAGAAATTAATTTTTCAAATGAAACACGCAGAGCAGACGATTTTCAAGTACCGTATAGAGCATTAATAATGTCACAATCGCAGCGCTTTCCCAACAAACGGCACAATCACCGTTTATTCTGTCATGAATATCGAATAATTTTCCGTTTAACTTTTTGCCACCGTGCCCCGGCTGCAAATCCGTCCTCGTTTCTCTTTTGAAAATCACCCATTCAACCGGTCGACTAGTAATTACACAAATTTCGAGCGTATCGTTCGCGTCTCGTTCCTACGGTTCGTCGAAAAGTTACGCAACGCGTAATTGACGATTACACGAATTTTCGTATAATATCAAAAAACGAGCGAACTTCGTTTATTTTTCCGGCAATCGTGTGTTGTTGCCTTCGTCATAGTATTTATCGGCGAAGAATTTTCGTTTATTTGTTCCAATTAACAAAGTATCGTACCGTGAATCTGTTTACCGTTTTACTTATTTGTGCGAGTGTTGGTTTTATAGGGATAGTGTCGTTAGATAGTTTATGGTGTATATGTTCTAGGGTCAGTGTCGTATCTAGTATGTTTTGTGTTGTGTACAGTAACGGACAAAAGTTTAAAACGACAGGACATTTGTAAAACATAGTTTTATGGTATGCAAATATTGTTCATATATTTATTTTTATCGTCATTATGTTAGATGTTCAACATGCAAATCTTAGGAATCGATGTTGCACTCTTTCAATTAACTGTTTCATAATCATTCATAATTAAACCGTATTATTTTAATATAAGTGCTCTTAATTGCTCCCCTATCGTTCTCCAGAACCAAAAACCAAGCTTTCGTCAAGCTTAACACTAGAACTACCGACAATTAAAGTGTACTTATTTGCATGGAAGAAATAAAAGTGAAAATTGTATGAAAAAAGTACTGAATATATAGGGAACAAATCTTTATTCATATCTTTTGTAGAAAACTCTAGTAAATTTTAGAAGCTTTACAACTGTGAATTAATAAGGCTGCTATGAGTAAACACCAATTTTTACTGGTCTGGTAGTTCTAGTGTTAACACTTAGCCTATCGAATGGGAAGATCTCCCATTTTTTCCTTGACAAAGCAGTGCCATCGATTCTATTTATTTTTATTATTAATTGGTCCTAAGCTGATGTTGAATTTATTAAAAACTGTATTTTAGAAAATTTATTAACAGTACTAGTTCAAGACTAACTAATAACAAAAGCAAAACGGAAGATCTTCCCATTCGGTCGGCTAAGCGTTAACGAAAGGTACCATAACATGTTTTTAGCTCTGAAAATGCCTGGCTGTCGTACAGCGAATTGCTCGTGCAGATTCAAATATTTCAAGGCTCCAAAGTAGAAAGAATACACATCCTCGTTGAACGACCTAACACACACCACCCTTCTACCCCTCGTCCAGCCCCTCGATATCACGGATTCCTCTGAGCGCGTACGAGTACGGGAGCCACGATAAAAATGCTAAGCCCGTTGTTGCTCGTCGTAGACGAAGAGGACCCGTCTCGTTTCCGTTCCCTGTGCCTCGTCCCACGGTGATAGGTGTATGGTTTTTCGTAGCTTGTTACAACCAGGACGAGGAACGAGCTGTTGCTGCCCTCGGTCTACGAGCATAGCTGGAGGAGGTCCCGGCAATTTTCAATATTTTCCCGGAGACTTTACACGGAGATTGCTTTCACGGTTGATGGCGACGGTACAGCCAAGCATCGGATCTTTACTTGCACGAGTTCACAGTTATCCTGTAGTTGCTGGTCGCACGAGGCTGCGGCACGTATAATTGCTCTCGCGATAACGATTACGAGGTAATTTGGTATCGTTGATGCTGCTTGCTTTTACAGAAATGCGAGGGCGTAAGAATTTTGGTTTTCTTTTTTTTTTTTTTTGGTCCGAATGGATTGGAGAAATTTGCTTTGATAGCTTTGTTTATCCCTTTGCACTCAAATTTAATGTGACCATGAATTACTGAATGACCAACTCGGAATTTATTTTTGTATTCAATCAAAACAAAACTTTTCCAATACGTTATTAGCATACTTAGCTGTAACGTTTCATGAGTATAATTAAAAAAAATGAAAATTCCACAAAATATTCATTTATACAGATACAAATTTTTATAAAATACATCCCAGCAGAACAATCCAAAAATATAATGTTCATAGATTTATATTTACATATATTTACACAAAATCATACTTTATAATCCCTTGTAAAATGTATGACGTCGCATACGCTGAGACATACGAGTGCAAAGGGTTAAATGATTTCTGAGGGTCGACTATTTCTTATTTGTTGCGCTCGTGATGAAAGTTGAATTTTCAACTTGAAAATATTTCGATTCTTCCAAGATATTCCGTAGGTATATTTTTTATTAAATTTATAGTGATGTACGAACAGATAATATTAATAGGGTTTATCGTATGTTAGTAAAAAAATAAGGAAATAAATTTCGAGTCCTATAATATTATAAAGGGTTAATTCGACTATTTTAAGGTTTATGCAAATACATATTTTCAATGAACAAATTGTAGAAATATTTTTCAAGAAGAATTTCCCAGCATCATTTAATTGGCTTCATTGAAAATATTCTATCAATTTTCAGCTTCTAGTTATACGCTGATATCGCTCACTTTATCACAAAAATCAATTTCATTAGCAGTGGTTAATTGAGGTGCAAAGAAATATTTTTCTATCCATTTATAAAGCATGTATGTTTTCCACTATCTACAGTGGTGTCGGTTAAAAGAAGTAGAAAATCATCGATTACTATAATTAATGAAAAAAAAATCAAAAGTGTCTGACAGAAGGTAAACGCGAACGTGAAAGTAATTAAAGTTACTGTAAATTTCACGTTCACGACTGTGAGAAAGTACAATCGATGCTCTCGTAATGCCGTTGAAATCGCAGCAATTTTAATTAACGCTGCCCGTTTCCCGGAAAGAGCCCTCAGCACGGCGTGTAAAAATTGTAATTAACGGAATCCTCTTACCGCTGTTAATAAAATTATTGTAGTTAGTGAACGTCGTACTGTTTACAGAACCCGTTACTACGTTTTAATAAATGAAAACGATTCCTCGGGCATGTGCCAATATTTGTGCGATGACGGTTCCTCGTTTTTATTACCGTTTGCAGGACTCATGATAATGATTGCTTTTTATTGCTGCTTTACGGGAAAAGAAACCGGGCTAAAATTGCATACGTTTGTTCTGAATATTTTCAAGTGTGACATAGACGAATAAAATTGAAAGATGTCGTTACACGAATAGTATCACAAAAATAATTGAAATGATTCAATTGGACATTTTATTAATTACATTTTTATTTTGCCTTCCAAAGTAAACGATAGAAACGAATTTTAATTAACGCAAGACTAAAATATGAAGCGAACGAAAGAAATGTTTTTCTCGCTTTATCATACAGGCGAAGGATAATTGAATTGAAATTTAATTCGATTATTAACATAAGCTTAATAAGTAAAATCGCGATTGAAAATTAGTTAATTTAAGGCAATCGAAGGCATATTGTATCACCGTTCATTTTAGTTAGGCATATGTAGTGTATTGTCGGCCATTTTAGTCATGCATTGGCAAAGTTAGAAATATTAAACAAATGTTACGTGATATTAAATCTACTTACCCGCTAAATCCGCGCGAATACGTCGAAAATCACTGTTTGGGATGTTCGAGAAAAGCTGAGTGTTCGAAGTATCCTTGGTTTTCCTGTAAACACAACTGAGGTCCTCTTGAAATTAGTTCGAAGCTGTCGAAACCGACCTTTCACGTACTGAATGACGCCTGCTGTAAACATAACCCGTTGTGCTGCTACGACTCCTCTAGCACGTTGACGATACACACTGCACACTTGCACGATACACGTTACACACGCCACGCAGAATATAAACACGTATTTCGAAAACAAAGGATTTTTATACCGAATAATTGTAACTTTACAATCCATCCTAACGCCGTGACACAAGATGGAGGTTAGATCTCGACTAAATGATCGCACGCTGACCCCTGTGCGACTGCGTAAGAAATCGATACTATTTTCCTATCGATTGCTTTCGACCGCCACCTAGAGATCAGTTGGTAACGAATTATACTGTCGGTCGGTTGCGTCATCCAAGTGATTCGTCAAATTCTTAGAATATTTAATTATATTCAGTGTTAATAAATAATGTGAATCGATTGTTATTTTGAATTTTGATAAATGGTGCAATTGTGATATGTGAGAGTTTAAATTTATATGATGGTGCATACAAAATACGTATTTCGGAAAACAGTTCAATGAATGCATTTTACCGGTTCAGTTTTTTTGAAACTTATGCATGCTTATTTGTAATTGTTCGATCTCTAATTTTGCTTAAATCTGTATATATTTACTTTTACGAGCAAAAAAAACAAATACCAAAAAGAAAGACGTTTCTCAAAAGAAAAATGTATGCAAAAATTCCATTTAGCGACCGTTACACTGTAATGGAGGGCTATTGATAGTCCTTGACAATGACAATTTTTTTATCCGTGTGTCAAATTCTAATAATTTCAATATTTCGTTTGTTCAAACAAATTGAAAGCTAGTGGAACTAGTGAACTTGCATTATTGAACTACGTTAACTTGCAATATAAGCTACTAAAGTGTTTCGTAAACCTACGTGAGCATAATAGGATTGCGTCATAAAATATGTGAACAAAATGGCGCGTATGTATCTTGCAATGGACGTCCATGGACAGAACAATGGCGATTCAGACGTGTCCGAGTGCTTCATTTTTATCAACAGTTTGGAAAAGACATTCACCCTCTTTAATTCGGAAGTCTCAAGTGGCGGAATTTCGATGCGCTGTTCTGCATTTAGTGGGTGAGTAAGTTTAATCTTAAATAACATTC
This sequence comes from Tetrapedia diversipes, assembly GCA_033822845.1. NCBI lineage: Eukaryota > Metazoa > Arthropoda > Insecta > Hymenoptera > Apidae > Tetrapedia > Tetrapedia diversipes. The sequence goes on along the minus strand of JAOPTO010000199.1, from coordinate 27,750 downwards.
GTTTAATACTTTTTTTTTATAACGATTCGATATTGTGCGTTCCTCGAACGACAACATTCCTAGGTCCCATGAAGCAAGCGTTGTATAAGCGTTTTTTCTATTTAATTGTAACTGTTAATAACTAATTATTTACGAGACTTTAAACGTACTCTCGTTACTCTTGATTTTTTTATTTTTTTTTATCCCCGAAAATTACGCTTTCCACTTCATCCCACGAGTAGATTTATGTGTTTCGTTATAACTCAATAAGCGAGACCCAAAAAAACTGACTTACAACAGACCACGTCCAGCTATACATCTACAGTAAATACAAAAATATATACTAATATTAAAGTATCGTCAAAAAATTTATTATACAATAGAATAAAATATCGAAAAATTTTATCGAGTATATATATATTAATATACTTATATATTCAGTATTCAAATATGCATATAACCACATATTTCTACATCCATAAATAATATTTCTCCAACGATTTGATGCAATTTTCAAGTTGATGTAAACATAAATATACCATCAATACTGTTTAACACGTTGACCTCCGTGTGTATCAAAACTGATACACACTTGTTGGGTCTAGTATCATTTTGTATACACAAACAATTTCGTTCTTGGCGTGTGTATAATATACCAGTGCACATTTAGCATAGCTTTTTTTAGGAAAATATGTGTTGTGCATCATTTTCAAGACAATTAATTAAAAAGAAAAAATTATAATGTGGCCTGGAGACTATTTTTCAAATAATACCCGTAGCAGTCAGCGTGTTAAATTACGAGATCTCACTCGACCAACCTTCAACCAATTCGACCGCGCGACCTAATTCGTGGTTACATCCTAGCAGCGTCACGTTGCAACAGCTTTCTCGAGGGAAAATTCTCTGTCTCAACCAGGAGATTTGAATGCGGAAAGGTTTACGAGGCAGTGTTGGTCGTATCGTTTTTAGGAGGTTCGCGGGTTGCTTCGTTTCACCGGCCCGGGCAATTAACGTTCAGATTCCTAGTCGGTTGGGTGCAGCAAGCTGCTGGGCTCGTAAACCCGGCTGGGAGACCTTAAACACGGCTTCGAGGATACCTCGTTGTTAGCAGTGGAGCTTCCGCCAGCTACCGTATCTTCCTTAAGTTGTCTTCCGCCCGGGGAACAACAAGCCTGCTGGGATTTTTGATTTTCCACGGCGAAGGAATTTATGGTCTACGGTGTGATAGCGTTCGCGTTTGATGCGAGTTTTGGTTACGGATTTGCGCTTCTGGAGAGTCGACTGTTGGCAGAAATTTTGAACGTGAACTTCGATTCTTCCTGTTTACCCTTTTTTGAGTTGTTCGATATTTTGTTAACACTTAGCCGACCGAATTTGGAGATATCCCTTTTTTTCTTCAATAAAGCGCTGCAATTGATTCTATTTGCTTTTGTTATCAGCTAGTCTTAAACCAGTACTGTTAATAAATTTTCTAAAATACAATTTTTAATAAATGCAACACTAGCTGAGGACTAACTAATAACAAAAGAAAATAGAATCGATGGTACTACTTTGTCAAGGAAAAAATGAGAGATCTCCACATTCGGTTGGCTTAGTGTTAACA